>CAMRHE010000463.1:1115000-1365000 GCA_947044405.1 Leptodactylus fallax
GTCCTCTATATATACACAGTACAGTCAGTGATCGGGGTCAGTCCTCTATATATACACAGTACAGTCAGTGCTCGGGGTCAGTCCTCTATATATACACAGTACAGTCAGTGATCAGGGTCAGTCCTCTATATATACACAGTACAGTCAGTGATCGGGGTCAGTCCTCTATATATACACAGTACAGTCAGTGATCGGGGTCAGTCCTCTATATATACACAGTACAGTCAGTGATCGGGGTCAGTCCTCTATATATACACAGTACAGTCAGTGATCGGGGTCAGTCCTCTATATATACACAGTACAGTCAGTGCTGGGGTCAGTCCTCTATATATACACAGTACAGTCAGTGATCGGGGTCAGTCCTCTATATATACACAGTACAGTCAGTGATCGGGGTCAGTCCTCTATATATACACAATACAGTCAGTGATCGGGGTCAGTCCTCTATATATACACAGTACAGTCAGTGATCGGGGTCAGTCCTCTATATATACACAGTACAGTCAGTGATCGGGGTCAGTCCTCTATATATACACAGAACAGTCAGTGATGGGGTCAGTCCTATATATATATACACAGTACAGTCAGTGATCGGGGTCAGTCCTCTATATATACACAGTACAGTCAGTGATCGGGGTCAGTCCTATATATATACACAGTACAGTCAGTGATCGGGGTCAGTCCTCTATATATACACAGTACAGTCAGTGATCAGGGTCAGTCCTCTATATATACACAGTACAGTCAGTGATGGGGTCAGTCCTCTATATATACACAGTACAGTCAGTGATCGGGGTCAGTCCTATATATATACACAGTACAGTCAGTGATCGGGGTCAGTCCTCTATATATACACAGTACAGTCAGTGATCGGGGTCAGTCCTCTATATATACACAGTACAGTCAGTGATCGGGGTCAGTCCTCTATATATACACAGTACAGTCAGTGATCGGGGTCAGTCCTCTATATATACACAGTACAGTCAGTGATCGGGGTCAGTCCTATATATATATATATATATACACAGTACAGTCAGTGATCGGGGTCAGTCCTCTATATATACACAGTACAGTCAGTGATCGAGGTCAGTCCTATATATATATATATATATATATATATATATATATATATATATACAGTACAGTCAGTGATGGGGTCGGTCCTATATATATATATATATATATATATATATATATATATATATATATACACAGTACAGTCAGTGCTCGGGGTCAGTCCTCTATATATACACAGTACAGTCAGTGATCGGGGTCAGTCCTATATATATATATATATATATATATATACACAGTACAGTCAGTGATGGGGGTCAGTCCTATATATATATATATATATATATATATATATATATATATATATACACAGTACAGTCAGCGCTCGGGGTCAGTCCTCTATATATACACAGTACAGTCAGTGATGGGGTCAGTCCTATATATATATATATATATATATATATATATATATACACAGTACAGTCAGTGATGGGGGTCAGTCCTTATATATATATATATATATATATATATATATATATATATATATACACAGTACAGTCAGCGCTCGGGGTCAGTCCTCTATATATACACAGTACAGTCAGTGATCGGGGTCAGTCCTCTATATATACACAGTACAGTCAGTGATCGGGGTCAGTCCTATATATATATATATACAGTACAGTCAGTGATGGGGTCGGTCCTCTATATATACACAGTACAGTCAGTGATCGGGGTCAGTCCTATATATATATATATACAGTACAGTCAGTGATGGGGTCGGTCCTCTATATATACACAGTACAGTCAGTGATCGGGGTCAGTCCTATATATATATATATACAGTACAGTCAGTGATGGGGTCGGTCCTCTATATATCCTCACAATATGTAGGATCATTACCCTAACAGAGATGACTGGACACAGTCTGGGCAGGGTGTCGGGAGGTCGGAGTGTCCCCTACACCTTATATATACACTCATGTTCTGCAGCCTGGTACAGACTGTGACATTTATCGGCAGACATCTGCATGTGTTTTAGGGCACACAGGTCTGGAGTTATTTTGATGGAATACTAGTGGATGGTTTCCCGCGCCTTATTAGTCAGGAGTTTCCTGGGGTCCCAGACCACCTGGACGCAGCGGTGGAGTGTCATCAGGGCGAGTGCCGGACTGACAGTGTCATATTCTTCAAAGGTGAGGATCTGTAGAGAGAGCTGCAGGATGTAAAACCATGGGGAAACTGGTTCGTAATGTCCCCAATTTCTCAATAGTTTTTTTTTTTTTTTAAACTTATGGAATTAAGTCTTGGGTAAACTGGTTGCACATGGTGCCGGAGTGCGCAGCGGCCCCCTACTCTTCCTTTAGTTCCTAATGAACGTTGTATAGGGTGGCCGGTGAAGCTGTCCTAAGGGATGTGCACTAGAACTGTATAGCGGCCCTAAAGTTTATTATAGTGATGGAATCACTAATTGCCCAAGAAGGGGTTAATTGCAGTCTTGTTGTGAATCAATCCCTTGAGTGTGAGGATCTGTTCAGTAGAAGAATAGCCTCCCCCGATGCACAGAACCCCCACCCCCATACCCCTGACATGTGCCCATCTTGTGGCTTCATGTGCCAAAAATGGATTACTTTGTCAAATGAGCTCTAGTAACCCCCCTCCAAATGACGTGTAGTGTCGGGGTCATTGGCCGACCTACTCCATGACATGATGGAGGAAGCACGTGATTTGGAAGGGTGAGTATGATAAGTAGGACTGAACTACACTGGATTCAGTGGCTACATCGGTGACCAGCGGTGGTGCTTACGAAAGTTTTTACAAAATAGTCAATGTGGGCCATGTGCAGGTGTTTTATTTCAAGAAAATATTGTTGCTGTGTAGTTTTTTTCAATTGTACTTTTTTACTATTATTTTGGTAATGGCCGCTGTCTGAGAGCGTCTGTTACTAAGGAGGGGCTATTTGTTAGCCTAACTTTAACCACCACAGTATCCACCCCTACCAGAGGTGTCGGGAAGAGCTGGTTAGGGTGTGACTGGTGTTATTAGGCTGAGAAAGTCTATGGGTTTTCTCACCCTGGCAAAGCCAATCTGTTGCTGCTTTATTGTATCTGGCTGGTTATGAAAAATGGGGGGACCTCACATTTGTTTTTAAACATAAATATTTTAAAAAATAAAAACATGTGGGGTACCCCCAACTTTTCAAAACCAGCCAGACATGGTAAAGCTGTGGCAGCAGCAGACTGGCCTTACCAAGTTGTGAAAAAACTGTTTTTGGTATTTTTCATTACGTATTAATACCAACCTGCATCTGCCCCAGTCCGCAACCATCACTAGATAGATGGGTACTGTACAGTACCTGGTTTTTCCTGGACCCCATGGTGGCTGTGGGTACTAGAGTAATAATGGTGGGTTAGAATTTGCCTATTTACTGGTTAACACTAAGGACTATTGCTGCAGTACCTACACTCACTGCAACAGTTTGTACAGCGAGTGAACAGTGCGGCCCCCCCTGCACTGCCTCTGTACCGTTGATCTGCAAATCTACTATTGATGGCCTATCCTGAGGACCAGCCACCAATCATAGAAACCAGACAACGCCTTTATAAAAAATATTTTATGGAAATAAAGCAGAATGCTCCATGACCATTTTAATAAAAATAAGACTAATCGCTGCCGCCAGTCATCGACATCAACGGTCCACCAAAGAGTCCAATCTGCAGATGTGAAAAAAGAACAGAAAGGGAAATTAAAATAAAAACACACATTAGTAAAACATAGAAAAAACAATACAGTTATCGTACTTGTCCATCCTGGTCCAGCCCTGCCTCCTCTCACAGGGTTAACCAACCATTGACATCTCATTGGCTGGTTCACATGATTGACCCATGAACTCCATTAGCCCCTTTGTGGCCCACGAAGTCTGAACATACCATATTCCAGTTTGTGGGGACTCCTCTTCTACTGAAGGAGTCCCCACACTCAAGGGGTTATTTAAGACCATGACAAAATGTGGATTAACCTTCTTGGGCAATCAGAGATTCGGTCACTTAGATGGGGTCTCTGACTGTAGGAAGCAGCAGGAGCAGAATGAGTACACCACACTGGTGGGAGGGAGGGAGGGAGGTGTAAAGTGACCCTAAAAAACAATGGTTAGGGTGATTATACACCACCCACTGTACTTCAGTATGGCAGCCCTATTGAACTTTAGGGTCAACATGTTGTACCTTCTAAACAAATTTATTCGGACCAAATGAATCTTCGGACCAAATGGCCAAACATGAAATGAAATGAAATTTGCCCAATCCCAGTTATCACTAAAACATGAGGGACTGGACCGTGCCCACATAGGACTCACTGGACAACTGATATGCTGTATCCTTCCTTCTCCAGGTGACACAGCGTATATCTACAGCTCTCAGGAGGAGCCTCGGGTCAAGCAGCGACATTGGACCGCCCTTGGGAACTGCTCGGCTTCGCTTAGATGGCTGGGGAGATATTACTGCTTCAGTGGCATTAACTTTACCAGATTTGATCCGGTGACCGGGCAGGTTCTGTCACCGCGACCACTGGACACCAGAGATTACTTTGTCAGGTGTCCAGGGAGAGGTGTGTTCCTTGGGTTTGGGATGGAGGGAGGAACATCGGACATCATATGGTGTCTACTAGAGGTGAACTGCTTCAGTCCTGTACACACCTTATTATCTGACCACAACAAGGTCCTCCAGGTCCACTTTGACTTCTCTTACATAAGGCTTTGTGGATTCACATTTGAATTTTGACGTTTTGCTAATTTTTTTTGAAAAGAAAATGGATTTAAAAAGTTGAAATGTGCTGAGCCCCACCATTACCTCTGTGACTACCATAGGAAACGTCTTTATCAGGCCATGTAGAAGAGCAGGATCCATAGAGATAAATCCCAGTCCACAGCGACCTCTACAGGTCAGGGAGGTACTGCAGTACACAACATGACCATTATCTCCATACAGACAGAGTAGTCAGTCTATAGAACATCAGCTCCGAGCTGAAATGAGGCTGTTCAGTCTCACTTTACTGTATTCTGACCCATATGGGCCACTCTACTTGACCTAATGCTATATTTCTCCTTCCAGGACATGGACACACTGCCCAACAAAATGCTACCCTTATGGCCATCAAGGACCGTTGCAGCAATAGATCTTTTGAGGCTTTCTGCTCCGATGACAATTCTCGGGCCTACGCATTTCGAGGTGATTCTCTGGACCTTTGTCCTACATTGGCCTTCTGTGTTGTCATGGGCTTCACTGACCTATTGATACCCTTCATTCCTTACAGGGGGCTGGTTCTTCCTCCTTGATGGCAGGGATGGCTGGCATGCCTGGCCTCTCAGTCATACCTGGAGAAACCTGCAGGGGGTCGTGGACGCCGCCTTCTCCCATGAGAACCGGATGTATTTTATTCAGGTGAGATTTGGCCAGATCTAAGATCAGATCTTGGATCATGGAAGAAGCATCAACTATGACAAGACATAGACCTTGGAATAAGACCAGCCTGGGTCAACATCTTACATGAATGGGTTCCTGACCCCCCACATATTGGCTGAAATAGTGGACAGATGACTATGGTGGCTCCAGATCCATAGCTACCTGAGGGGGGAAATGGGGTCATTTGTGAAACATTAGCTGGTGATGAATCTGAGTGGCAGGGCAGATATTCTAGGATTTGGTAGGACATTGGGTGACAACCCTTAGAGACAATGACTGATTTCTCTGCCCCTTCTTTTTCTTTTAGGGTTCCCAGGTCATCGTGTACTTGTCAGATCAGATCTACATCCCGGTGGCCGGGTATCCGAAGCCTATACAGGAAGAATGGGAGGTGAGCGGGGTGACGGCAGTGGATGCCGCCTTTACCTGCCCCCACTCCAGTGATTTATACCTCATCAGGGGTAAGTGTGGATATAGTATATGCATTACCAGGGCAGATATTTTGCAGACTACGGGTCCCGGTATATAGAGCTGCACTATATATATATATATATATATATATACAAGTCTACTGACGTCTCCCAGAAGCTCTGGCTCTGAAGATCAGATGGACATCTCAGTCACTACAATCATCGCTCATATGATGTCATCTTCATAGCGCCTTATGTGAATGTTGACGTCAGATGGGTGCCACCCTGGGGGTGATAGGATAGTTGTACGATTTATCATCAATATTTTTTTGCATTTTAGTCTTTGTAATTGTTACAATCAATCCAAACTATAGTGCCTATACCAAGCTTCAGACTGGCGCAGAAAGAAGAAATTCTCCTATAATACAGTCGAGGGCGCTGCAGTATAGTGTCAGCATTGATTGATCACAGCAGAAGTCTGAATGCAGCTCTGAGTCAAAAGCAAATTGAGGATTTGTTACATCCAATAGAGGGCGCATGAGCTCCCCAGCTCCTTTCCCATAATGCCTTGTGATATGTAGATGCTAAGTAGAGGGCAAAAGGCAATTAAAATCTCTACACACCTTCACTGGTGCTCTCCTCAATGTGAGAGATTCTTGTCCCTAACCCACTCATTGCCTCCCACTAAGCCAGCCAATTCACTTTTCTCTGTACTGATGAAGGACAACAATCCGGAAACAGCGCTGTATGCAGATAAGTGAAATTGGCTTGGCTAAGATCCCTTTTGCTGTCTCAAGGCTCGGTGAGTCAAAAGCAAATTGAGGATTTGTTACATCCAATAGAGGGCGCATGAGCTCCCAGCTCCTTTCCCATAATGCCTTGTGATATGCAGCTCTGGAGTATAGGATCATAATTATACAGCAAATTGTGCACAGAACAGTAGGTACAGACATAGTGGGTAGATTATAGGTGGCTAGAAGGAGTAGTGTGAAGGACAATGGACATGATATATTTGAGGAGGTGTTTGGTGTCCAGTAGACCTTGTGCCCATCCACTGACCAACCTTCACTTCTGTGTAGGGAACAAGCTGACCCTGGTGCACCTGAACACCCGCAAACGTTCTGGAGAAGACAGGACCATCATCCACAGAAATCTGGACAGCGCTATGTGTAACACTCATGGCTTGTATCTCTTCCATGGTCCATCCTTCTACCACTACAAGAATGTAGAGGAACTGCTGTCCATGGAGAAGGCTCCAGCCCCCGGGAGCATCGCCTCATACTTCCTAGACTGCTAGACAAAGAGAAGTCTCACCTATGAGGAGAAGTGTGATGTCACCAGAGTCATCTACGAAGAGAAATGTGATGTCATCAGAGTCCCCTTCCTCCAATGCCAGTTTATCTGTGTAGATGTTATACAGGCTTCCTCCTATAGGACATATATATAGTAATCGGCTTCTATCATACTGTACTATACTGACCGTGCCAGAATCCATATTACAATAAATGCACCAAAGTCAGAATCAAACATCTCCTAACAAGTCATATATAGACCTGGGACCCCTACAGTGCGCCTTTAGGAGTTGCTCCATCATGTCAAGCCCATTTTATGCTGGTTCTGTCTTTAAAACCCCTGTTAACCTGTTGTTGCTCAGCTAAGACATTCTATCCATGTAATATTGCATAAAACTGATCCACAGAGAGGGGGATACAACGCAGGGGCCCACTCTATGACACTAATAAACCCTAATAGGGAATATGGACAAGGCTTATTGAAAATCTCTATCCCCCAGTCTCCTGTCTCCTCCATACTCTTTTGTGCCCTCCAGACTCCTCTGACCCCCTCCAGACTCCTCTATCCCTCTCTAATCCCCTCCGTACATTTCCAGACTCCTCTGGATACCTCTGTCTCTCCTTCCAGACCCCTGGGAGGAGGGAGGGGGGTTCTGTCAAAATTTATCTAATGTATATGGTCTCCTCTAGACACAGAAAGTCAGCCCATGCCACCAGCTTGTCACACTGTGACCAAACTACCGCATGCATGACCAGCTCTGCCTAAAGACATGAGGGGTATTCAAGAGTCTATAGACTTGTGTTTGACCTCGGTTGCCCAATACCTTGTTTATACATTGAGTCCTTGGCTATTTGTTGGATCTGGTTGGGGATGAGTCCTCCAGCTTCGTCCTGCTGTCTCTTCTTATGGCAATCTCACTACATCATGTATTAAGAATCATCACACCTACTGTGCCCGTATGAGGAGTTTGTCTGACCCTAGCCATGTTTAAGGCTCTTTAGTTAGTCAGACATTGACCTACAGGGTAGCTACCTATAGACGACAATGTTCTTCCTTCTGGGGGAGAGATAATTTGCATACCCTTTCCCAGGGAGCATTGCCTGTAAGCCTCTCACCCAACCATACCTCACCCACCAGAGATTACAGGGCCAAAAAACAAGAATGGAGATAGGCCTAGACTATAATTTGTACAATGGTTTTATTGATCATGACGCTAATAAAAAAAAAGCAGATACAATAGCTGCACATATGATATTTAGGTAATACATTGAAAGCACTTCAGCCAAAGATACACACTGTACCAGAAGCCATGCGGTGTTTATACTCATACAAGACAAAGGAGGCTGGAGGGAAATTGCCGCTCATCTCCAGTTTCCCTGGCACAGTGTGTATGGTGACATCCTTGATGAGGCCCTCTGACAACTTCTGGAGCATACGCTGGGCAAGGTATCTCTTGGCGTAACCTGGATCGGCCTCAATGTTGGCATATACATCGGGGGGTGGGTTTGGGATTTTCCACTCTAGTTCACCAATCAGCTGATTTATCTTTCCCTTGTCCAGGGAGACGGGGTTCTCGCTATAGCTCATCACCACCTGAGTACCACAATCCCCCCGGACTGAGATGTAGCTTCCCTTCACCAAGACCTCTCCTGCTTTATCTACTGGTGAACGAGAGACCATCACCGCCCAGCGCAGCCAGTCATAATTTTTCTCCAACAATTTCAATATGGCCGATGATTTTTCATCATCTGGTAATGACTCATTCAGGGGCAGATACTTCTCTACATCCTCTTGGGCTTGCTCCTTGAAATATGCAGCACAATCTCTAGAGGTATCCTCCATTCTCTTGTAGAGAGCAGACATCTTGTCTGTCCATCTGCCCATCATGAGTTGGGTGTCTCTTCCAGTCAGGGATCCATGGACAAAAAGACATAGCAGGCCAGTGGCCAATACGAAGTTCACCTGCTGGCAGAAGGCGATCATCTCCCAGCGGCGCGGGTGGTGGTCTCTTATAACCTGCTGTAGGAGTGTGACATGGTCTGCCAGGACAGAGATGCCAAGAAGTCGATTGTACAGAGCATTCAGCTGTCTATCGATCTTGTAGTCGTAGACATATTGGATGAACACCTCCTTCTCTTTGTCTTTGTATGACTTTCCTGCCCGGACAATGGTAGCCAGCTGCTGGTACACAACTACAATGTCATCTTCACACCTGGTGACATCAAAGTCATTCATCAAGCCCTTTCCTATCGCCAACTGACGGTCAATGGACTCCAAGGTCCTCTTGACAAACTCAATTTCCTCTGTTGTTGCAGAGTCATTGATCTGAGCCACAAGCCCCAAAACTACTGTGTTTATCGCCTGGAGAAATCCCACCGACTCCCAGGCCTTAGTGAATAAAGACATAATGACATCCAATGATCCGGTAACCTTCAAAGAAAATGGAAGGAAACCATCATGAGATCAAAAAGATTATCCCAATACAACACCCAGAAAACTGGTTACTTATTCATTTGAGGTTTTCTCTTTCTGATGCCTAAAGGTCTTATATATGTATATGGGAATATTGTAAAAAAAACATCAGGACAAGAACCAGAATTGTAGATTGTGAGCCCTATATGGGACAATGACTGTCCATGTCTGTAAAGCGCTTCGGAATATGATGGCGCTATATAAATAAGCATAATAAATAAATACATAAATAAATAAATCAGATTCCTATCCAAACCAATGCATCTCAACCGTCCACATATCGATATATCCATGTTATACACCTCACCTGTCTGTATAAACTAGTCCTATATAACCACGTTATACACCTCACCTGTCTGTATAAACTAGTCCTATATAACCACGTTATACACCTCACCTGTCTGTATAGACTAGTCCTATATAACCACGTTATACACCTCACCTGTCTGTATAGACTAGTCCTATATAACCACGTTATACACCTCACCTGTCTGTATGGACTAGTCCTATATAACCACGTTATACACCTCACCTGTCTGTATGGACTAGTCCTATATAACCACGTTATACACCTCACCTGTCTGTATAGACTAGTCCTATATAACCACGTTATACACCTCACCTGTCTGTATAGACTAGTCCTATATAACCACGTTATACACCTCACCTGTCTGTATAGACTAGTCCTATATAACCACGTTATACACCTCACCTGTCTGTATGGACTAGTCCTATATAACCACGTTATACACCTCACCTGTCTGTATGGACTAGTCCTATATAACCACGTTATACACCTCACCTGTCTGTATGGACTAGTCCTATATAACCACGTTATACACCTCACCTGTCTGTATGGACTAGTCCTATATAACCACGTTATACACCTCACCTGTCTGTATGGACTAGTCCTATATAACCACGTTATACACCTCACCTGTCTGTATGGACTAGTCCTATATAACCACGTTATACACCTCACCTGTCTGTATGGACTAGTCCTATATAACCACGTTATACACCTCACCTGTCTGTATGGACTAGTCCTATATAACCACGTTATACACCTCACCTGTCTGTATGGACTAGTCCTATATAACCACGTTATACACCTCACCTGTCTGTATGGACTAGTCCTATATAACCACGTTATACACCTCACCTGTCTGTATGGACTAGTCCTATATAACCACGTTATACACCTCACCTGTCTGTATGGACTAGTCCTATATAACCACGTTATACACCTCACCTGTCTGTATGGACTAGTCCTATATAACCACGTTATACACCTCACCTGTCTGTATGGACTAGTCCTATATAACCACGTTATACACCTCACCTGTCTGTATGGACTAGTCCTATATAACCACGTTATACACCTCACCTGTCTGTATGGACTAGTCCTATATAACCACGTTATACACCTCACCTGTCTGTATGGACTAGTCCTATATAACCACGTTATACACCTCACCTGTCTGTATGGACTAGTCCTATATAACCACGTTATACACCTCACCTGTCTGTATGGACTAGTCCTATATAACCACGTTATACACCTCACCTGTCTGTATGGACTAGTCCTATATAACCACGTTATACACCTCACCTGTCTGTATGGACTAGTCCTATATAACCACGTTATACACCTCACCTGTCTGTATACACTAGTCCTATATAACCACGTTATACACCTCACCTGTCTGTATACACTAGTCCTATATAACCACGTTATACACCTCACCTGTCTGTATACACTAGTCCTATATAACCACGTTATACACCTCACCTGTCTGTATGGACTAGTCCTATATAACCACGTTATACACCTCACCTGTCTGTATACACTAGTCCTATATAACCACGTTATACACCTCACCTGTCTGTATACACTAGTCCTATATAACCACGTTATACACCTCACCTGTCTGTATACACTAGTCCTATATAACCACGTTATACACCTCACCTGTCTGTATACACTAGTCCTATATAACCATGTTATACACCTCACCTGTCTGTATGGACTAAAACAGAACATTGGTTTTCCTAGATAGATAGATATATAGAGAGAGAGATCATTTCTCACCTGCTTCGTGAAGGTGTTGTCTGTAATTTGCAGTTGATTCAGTTTCTTGGTTTCTTATCTGCAGCTTATCACATCCCTCAGGTGGGCGATACCAGAGAAACAATAGAGCAGACTCCCATTGGCTCTCACACAATACCCTACCAGAAGGTGACATTGAGGACATTCCTTCTCCAATGTCACACAACCACAATAAGGTGTAAGTCCTGGTCCAATCCTCCTCTCATTACCCACTAATCCTGTCTCTTGTAGCCCCCTTGTCTGAAGGTCTGGGGCAGTCACTTTGCATAGCTATAAACCGGCTTCTACATGACTGGTTCGCAATCCTTGGTAATGTCTAGCAGGTCGGGGTAGTCATCAGTACATTTCTTAAGTGTCCTATCACCTGTTACTGAGGTTTATATTGTCCCTCCTGGAGATCTAGGGGTTGTATGTGGCCATCAGGATCATCATCCCCCATTGATGCCGGTGGCTCACTTTATAAGGGGAGTCAACCTAGATTGTGCTTCTGTGTTAAATACTAGGTTGCCGGCCAAGGTGAAAGCCAACAACAAGATTGAATCTCCTTAGTCCTTGTCAAAGGAAGGTCATTGGCTCTTACAGGACCTTCTGTGTTGGCGGGTTGACGAAGGTCATTGGAGGTCCTTCACCCTCAGAAGAAGGCTTGAAATAGACTTATTTGTGTGGCACGTTGTACTTTGTTAGTTGCACTTGGATGCTGAAAGTTACTCTTTTGGACCTTTTCTAAATTTTCGGACTTCCTATGTTGGTGACTACTTTATACAGTATATCTCAAATATCAAAGTGGTGGCCACTAGTAGATTTTTGTTGTATTTTTCCACCCAATGAGCAGTGTGACGCAGCCTGTTTGTTAAGGGTTTTTTTTGGTTATAAAATATACATACAAATTACCACAAAAAAGCTGCCTGATGCAGCTGTAGTCTAATAGTCACTGAACAGGTCTACTTTTTAGTGCTTTGCTATTTTTCTTGAAATATTTTTTGTAGAAAAAAAACTTAAAAAAATAAAATGTCAGAATTGTTGCCAATCACTATAAGTAAGAAGTATGCAGTAAAATGACTGGAAAAAAAAACAGGGCAGGGGACAGGCAAAAGGAGGGGGGAGGAGGAAACACTTGTACAAGTACTAACAATAAGAATGTGGATGGGAGCAGCAACACTACTTCTGTTCTTGACAGCCCCACCAGTAGCCGCAGTGTTGTCGTGCTTCCTAAGGATAAAGATGTTTTTGAAAGCAGTGAAACACAAATATTTAGTGAAGGTTCTGTGTATCCCTCCTCTGTTGTAACACGTAAATTACCACACTGTTTTTCTGTACGGTCAGCCATGTCTTCTTCACTGACACAGATCCCATTCTCTAGTAGTCTAGTAGTCATGAGATATTCCTCATAGCCCAAGACTTCCTCTTATTGATGAGTTTGATGAGAACTGCCAGTCTTCTTTTGATGTAGAGCAGGTAGAGGTGGAAAACGTGAGTGTTGGTGGAGGTAATAATGGCAGCGGGTGTGCTACTGGTGGAAGTGCTGGTAAGGGCACTAGAGGGAAATCTGTTAGGAATTGTGAGGATATACAGGAATCCTATTGCCATGATGAGTCACAAAAAAGTGTGGAAGATGATGACATTACTGAATCTCATGATGATTCTATTACAGATAAGACCTGGCAACCGGTCAGGGTGACATCACAGGAAGAGGATGGTGGCAGCTACAATAGTAAGAATTCCACCTGATCAGTAACCCCAATATCCACAAGACCTGCCTGGGATAGATCTAAGGCTCGGGTGGTGGTGGAACTAGTAGACACGTTTCCACTACTGCTGGTTTGGGTGGCTACATGTGGTCATCTCCCATATGGATTTTTTTTTTTTGTACGTCAACAAATGCAAGCAGATAATTGTCCATGGGCGTGCAGGCCCACGTGTAAGAACTAGGTCTCTTCGTACGCACATGAAATGGCGTCATCAGCTCATTTGGCAAAATAGAATTGGCACCAAGTGAGCAAGACCAATCTATTCCTTCTCCGCATGATTATCTTTGTAGGTAGGTCACATCCACACCTAGCACATGGTCATTATCATCTTCACCTCCGTCTGTTTCTTCTCCTCCTCCGCACCAACATCAGTCATCCATAAAGTTATTTGTGCCCAGTAAACAGCAATCTGCTCCCAGTCACCCGGCTGGTCTGCAACGTTAACCCTCACCTGGCCAAGTTACTGGCGGTGCAGTGGCTGCCGTGCCACTTAGTGTAATCCTCTGCGTCTCACCAACTGAATGCAGCGCTCAGTCTCCATGGAGAATACCTAGCTGCCATTATTTCTTGAGGAAAGTTGTCCCTGCTTGATGGCCTCTCCTTGTAAATGTCCATGTGGGGAAAGGTGCAGCCACCCTCAATACGTGGAGCATAAATTATGGGCAGGGACAATACATTAGCTGTCATGGCCCACTGGTTAATGTCAGTGTTAGAGGCCACAGTCTAGAAACACAGCTGAAGTAATGTCATAGTGACAGTGAAATGTACGTCTATGCAGGGGCGTAACTACCGGGGTAGCAGCGGTAGCGGCTGCCACAGGGCCCGGGACATTACGGGGCCCCGCGGGCCCCCAATGCTTTTTTTTTTTTTTTTTTAATAGACCGTTACCTACTGGAGTAACCCCAGCAGGTAACGGGCCCTATATATTTACCGTTCCCCGGGGTCCCGCTCACGGCCGCCTGCGCTTCCAATTCTGCGGAGGCGGCTGTGAGCAGGAGCGGGGATCGGTATGTGAGGCCGCGGGCCGAACACCACAATCTCTGCTATCATTATACTCCGGGGTCTTTGAAAAGACCCCGGAGTATAATAATCGGAGGCCCAGGGGAGGTGAGGGAACATAAAAAACAATGTACTTACCTCTCCTACACTTCTCCAGGCTTCGGGCCTGTTTGGTGACGTCTCCGACGTCATTTTGCGTCGCGACGCCTTGCCCGCATCACGTGACGCCAGCCTGGTCCAACGTTGAAGGCGGCCGAAGCAGCAGGGAGTGGACCGGAGCGAGGAACAGGTAAGCAACGTTGTTTTTTTTAATGTTTCTATCCTCCCCTGGGTCTCCGATCATTATACTCTGGGGTCTGAAAAGACCCCAGAGTATAATAATTGTTCATGGGTGGTCCACTATGGGGCAAACTACTGTGTGCAGGGGCCACTATGGGGCAAACTACTGTGTGCAGGGGCCACTATGGGGAATGATACTGTGTGCAGGGGCCACTATGGGGAATAATAGTGTGTGCAGGGGCCACTATGGGATATAATAATTTGTGCAGGGGCCACTATGGGGCAAAATATTCAGTGCAGGGGTCACTATGGGACATGATACTGTGTGCAGGGGCCACTATGGGGCAAAATATTCAGTGCAGGGGCCACTATGGGGAATGATACTGTGTGCAGGGGCCACTATGGGGCATGATACTGTGTGCAGTGGCCACTGTGGGGCATGATACTGTGTGCAGGGGCCACTATGTGGCATCATACTGTGTGCAGGGGCCACTATGGGGCATAATACTGTGTGCAGGAGCCACTATGGCACATAATAGTGTGCACAGGAATGCGTTTTTTTTGGGGGGGGGGGGTTGGAGGGGGCGGTCCGGGGGGGGGCGATTGGGGGCAGCGGTTCGGGGGGGGGGCCCCCATGTCAAATGTTCGCCTTGGGCCCAGCCATTCCTAGTTACGCCACTATGTCTATGGGAAAACAGATGGTAAGCAGAGGATACAAACTCAAAATTTAACCCTACACTGCGCTGTACAAATGCTCCAAAAATTAACCTTGCCCATGTTTTTTTTAGGCACGTGGTGGTTATATTGAAAAAGGTTTTGTAGAAAAATTAGCCCGTTTTGATGGCTTGTAAGTGCCACAGGGGCTTGCTGATATTTGCGAGACAAATGTGTGGCTGAGCCATGATGAAAAATGATGAAAAATTGGATTTTCAAAAAATGCCACCAAAAATTCACCGGTGCCCAGAACGAGATCCAGGCCCGGCAATCCATTGCCATGACAGTCAGGAGCCTATTGAAGGCTCTCAGGCTTGTCTGCCAATAATTTGTATGACAGGCTTCTCTATGCCGCCTGCAATAGAAGTGCTTATATTCTGTAATGCATTAGTGATCAGACCCCTTGGGCTTCAAGACCCCCCAGAAGGTCTCATAAATACAGTAGAATTTTTTTATTTTTTTTTTAAAGAATTAAAAATTGAAATCACACCCTTTCCCTTGAATACTGTACATATAAAAATAAAAAATAGCTGTGAAGCACTCACACATTAGGTATCTCTGTGTCCGAAAATGCCCAGTCTACAGACGGGTAAACGCCGTAGCGGGAAAAAATAATGAAAATTGCCAAACCACCATTTTATCATTATTTCTGATAAAAATTGGAATAAAAAGTCATTAAAACAATATACATTCCCCAAAATGGTATAATCATTGATTATGATGTTAATCTGTTTTCCCTTAGTCCTAACAACAGCACAATATGCGGTATTCCTGCCCCTGTGTGATGGTAGGACAGGCTGAACTTTTAATTAACATAAAATATGCATGACTACGCTACCCTATAAATGGGCAAAGAGACCTCCCCCCCCCCCCCTTGTGTAAGTTATAAAGTAAAAATTTCTAAGATTAGGGAGGGAAGCTTATGTTGCTGTTAGGACTAAGGGAAAACAGATTAACTTCATAATCAACAATTCCCTTACGTCCTACAGCAGCACAATATGGGGATATAGCTAGTAATTCTCTTAGGGAGGGTTTCCCTGCTCTACAACACCTGACTGTCCAAAGGCAGACACCAAAGAACTCCGAACATCTAGTCGATAATGTTTTACAAAGGTTAGGCGAGACGACCAAGAAGTAGCTGCACAGATCTGATCCAGCGGTAAGGCCCAATTCTCAGCCCAAGAGGTTGCTACAGCCCTAGTTGAATGAGCTGTACAAAATTCGGTTGGAGCTAAACCCCGAGCAAAAAAAAAAAGAGACTTTAATTACCTACTTGATCCACCTAGACAAGGTAGTCTTGGAAGCCCTGAGACCTTTGTCTCTACCATACATGTTGACAAGGAGATTCTCGGCTCTCCTAAAGGAACGTGTGCGTAAGAGGTAAATCTGGAGACATCTCACAACAACTGTGTGAAGTTTTTTCTCCTCTTCAGAGAAAGGGGCTGGAAAAAACACGTGTAAAGAGACTAATTGGTTAATATTGGCGCGGGAAGGCACCTTAGGGTTAAACACAGGAAGAAACCTAAGTTGCACCCTATCCACAAAAAATGATATATAAGGGTCCTTGGAAGAAAAAGCCTGGAGCTCACTCACCCTTTTGGCTGAAGTGATGGCTAATAGAAAGGTGGTTTTAAAGACAAGAAATTTAAGATCTACATCCAACGGCTCAAAAGGAGGACCACAAAGACCTGAAAGAACAGTCAAGAGATCCCACTGGGGAACTAGAGCTGAGACCACTTGTCTAAGTCTGGTAGCGCCCTTAAGGAATCCAACAATAAGGAAATCCTGGGACAATTGTCTGCCTAAACAGGCGGATAAGGCTGTAACCTGTACCCTCAGCGTAGCAGGAGAAAGGCCTGAATCCAAGCCGCTTTGAAGAAAATCCAAAATTTCTGCCGTAGTAGGGTTTGAACTATCAGCATGTCTTCTGGAGCACCACTGCTTGAAGATGTTACCTATCCTATGGTAGTTTTTCTTGGTAGACTCTGCTCTGACACAGGAAAGAGTCTTCAGGACGGCTTCTGACAGTCCACTAAATCTCCCTAGGGACTGGTCAACCTCCAAGCTGTCAGGTTGAATCTCCTCAGATCCTGGTGCTTCTGAGTTCCTTGGGAAACCAGGTTCTGGGTGGGGGGAAGCCTCCAATATGTCCCTCGACTCATGTACACAAGCTGGGCAAACCAAGTCCTTTTTGGCCAGAATGGTATGATGGCTATCACAGTGACTTGGTCCTGTCTGACTTTCATCAATACCTTTGGTATCATGGAAAGTGGAGGGAAGATGTATGCCAGCCTGAACCTCCAAGGGATAGTCCTCCTGATACAGTGAGCAGAACGTCTCTACCTTGGCGTTGAGTCTGGTCGCCATGAGGTCTACTTCTGGGAGACTCCACTTCGGGTAATCTGATGGAATACATCTGGATTGAGAGACCATTCTCCTGATACGACATGACCACGACTCAACTGATCCGCTACTATGTTCAGGGAACCTTTGATGTGAACTGCGGACAAGTGGGTCAGATTTTTTTCTGCCCAGGTAAAAATAAGTTCTGACTCTCTGAGGAGAGATAATGATCTGGTGCCTCCCTGTTTGTTCAGGTACATTACAGTTGTCATGTTGCCTGACCGAACCTTGATTGGTCTCCCTCTGAGGAGAGGAGAAAAATGAAGTAGTGCCAGGTACATGGCTCTGAGCTCCTTCCAATTGGAAGATGTCTTTTCTTCTAGACTGCTCCAGACTCGTACGGTCTTCTCGTACAGGTGGGCTCCCCATACCGAGAGGGATGCATCGGTAGTCAACAGGGTCCAGCGAAGTTGGACCGTGGACATTCCGTCTTTCAGGTGTATCCACTATCTGAAGGAAAGACAGGTACTGGCAGAAAGTTTGCTCTTCTTGTCGAGACCGAGAGGAGTACAGCTCCAGGATTTTAGTACATCTGAAGAGGACGCAAATGCCATAAAGCCCAAGGGACTGCGATGGCTGAGGATGACATCAGGCCTAGGACTCTCATGGATGTCCTGATGGATTACCAGGCGTGTTCTGAAGAGAAACCGGACCACGCTGATTAATCTTTCCTTCCATGCCGGTGTTAAGGAAACCTCCATGTGGTCTGGTCTGAGATACCCCAGGAACTTCCTGCGGGTAGAGGACACTACTTCTGGCTTCTCCCAATTTATCAGCCAACCCAAGCTTTGGAGAAGGGAAATGGCTATCAGTAATTGTTGGAGCAGAACAGACTCTGACTGGGCTTTTATTAGCCAGTCGTCTAGGTATGGCACTACAAAAAGGCCCTGAAGCCTGAGAGAGGCTGCTTTAGGAGCTACAACTTTGGTGAAGGTATGAGGAGCTGAAGTGATGCCAAAGGGCAGGGCTGCGAACTGAAGATGCTTTCTGTGGCCGGAAACTGAAACGTTTTATAATCATTCTCCAACTGCCTGATGGTTTTGGCACCACAAAAACTGGGGAGTAGACACTGAATCCTTCTTACAAGGAGCCGCAGGAAGGGAGCGGGTTATGACGAATCGATCTTGAGGCGACTGAAGAAACTCAATCGCATAACCTCGTTGAAAAACCTGCAAGACCCAAGGGTCTTGTATTTTTTCCTGCCAGACAGTGTAAAAGTGAGAAAGCCAACCTCCGACAGTTGTCTCGGCCACAGGAAGAAGGCAGCCAATGTCAAAGCTAGGCTTCTTTTTGTCCTCATCCTTGAGGAACCTTTGTCTAGAACCCCTAGGCTGATATCTAGGACGTCTCTGGAACTGAGGTCTGGCTTGAGGCTGATAACCTCTACACTGGCCGGAAGGTCTTGACCTGCTTCTAAAGGCCTGAGGCAGAGTCTTACCCTTTTTATCGGCAAGGTCTTCCATAATCTCATCCAGGCCTCTGCCAAAAAGCTTACCTGGCTCAAAGGGTAGAGAACAAAGGATGAACTTGGAGGCATTATCCGCTCTCCAGGGTTTTAACCACAGCGACCTTCTAGCTGCCGTAGGAAAGGGCCAAAGATTTGGCCACCAGCCTTAAATGATGTTGGGAGGCTTCGGCTAAATAATCTGCCGACAAGGAGATCGAACTCAAAAAAGCTAGGAGATCATCTCTGGAGACTCCAGAGTCGATGTCTCTTGCAAGCTGGGCTAAATCAGCACGTAATTTGCTTGAGACTTCATTAGAGGCAATAGCCACAGAAGTCTGACCGGAGGCCAGAGAATAAACCTTCCTGAGGGTACTCTCTTTGCGTCTATCCACGGGGTCCTGGAGGTTAGAAACATCATCCACCGGGACCACTTGGCCACTGCCGTGTCCACTTTAGGTGGGAGGCCCCACCGATCCTGCTGAGCCTCCACAATAGGGAACATGGTTCTAAATCTTCTGGAATATATGGGAGCTCTTTCCGGATGTTTCCAGTGACTCGTCCACTTGGAAGGCCCTAGGCCCCCTAGAGGTGGAACAGGAGGCTTCCCTGTCAACATCACGGTCCCTAGACCGGATGGACTTCAGCAGCCTATTTATCTTCTCAAGAGGAAAGAGAGGTCTGCTGGAATCTTCCAAGGTATCATCAGATGAAAGCGTTTCGTCAATCACCTGGATATCTTCAATAGCTTCACAGTGTGTCACACTGCACACAAACTAGATCCTTTTTTCCTTTCCAAAATCTTGGCAGGATTTGAACCCAGGACTCTAGCACTGCAAAGTTACAATGCTAACCACTGAGCCATCATGCTGCAGCAACATGAGCAGTAATCCAAGTGGAGTACTGAGGCCTTCCTAAGAGACAAGCCATCTCCTGCACTGAGATGAAGGCTTCTATAGGAGAGGAGGAGGAAGGAGCAAGTAGTGCTCACAAAAATCCCCCCCCCCGCAAATCTTAAATCCTTGTACAGAGAATTAAGCTAAAAATATACAGACCGATGCCAGAAAAGAGGCTCAGCAAATATAAACTTGCAAAAGGAGGATAAACAAAGCCGCAACAAGTCCGACAGAGAATTCAGTCCCCGGAAAACCAGAACACAAACAAAGGTCCCGGAGGAACAAAGTGACCGACATCACTTCTGGCAGCCGCAGAGCTTGTAAGGTAAGTGAAACGGTAATGCCCCACATCGAGGCCGCACAAGTGGCCTGCACTACAGGACTCTGAACATACAGCATGTAACTACCGCTGTATGTACTACTGACATCAACCTTGGCCCTGCAAAAAAATACACACTATGCATCCCCATACACCGAAATATAAAAAAGTTTTGTATTTTTGTTACGGAGTTAAAATGTAAATAAAACTACATAAATTTGGAATCCCCAGAATCGTACCAAAAAATAGAATACAGGGGAGACATAGAATACAGGGGGGGGGGGGGGCACATAGAATACAGGACACATAGAATACAGGGGGAGACACATAGAATACAGGGGGGGACACATAGAATACAGGGGGACACATAGAATACAGGGGGGGACACATAGAATACAGGGGGGAGGACACATAGAATACAGGGGGGGACACATAGAATACAGGGGGGGACACATAGAATACAGGGGGAGGACACATAGAATACAGGGGGGGGACACATAGAATACAGGGGGGGACACATAGAATACAGGGGGGACACATAGAATACAGGGGGGGACACATAGAATACAGGGGAGACACATAGAATACAGGAGGACACATAGAATACAGGGGGGGACACATAGAATACAGGGGGGACACATAGAATACAGGGGGGACACATAGAATACAGGGGGGAGGACACATAGAATACAGGGGGGACACATAGAATACAGGGGGGGACACATAGAATACAGGGGAGGACACATAGAATACAGGGGGGGACACATAGAATACAGGGGAGGACACATAGAATACAGGGGGGACACATAGAATACAGGGGAGGACACATAGAATACAGGGGGGGACACATAGAATACAGGGGGGGACACATAGAATACAGGACACATAGAATACAGGGGGGGACACATAGAATACAGGGGGGACACATAGAATACAGGGGGGGACACATAGAATACAGGGGGGACACATAGAATACAGGGGGGGGGCACATAGAACACAGGGGGGGGCACATAGAACACAGGGGGGGGCACATAGAATACAGGACACATAGAATACAGGGGGGGCATAGAACACAGGGGGGGGCACATAGAACACAGGGGGGGGACACATAGAATACAGGGGGGACACATAGAACACAGGGGGGACACATAGAATACAGGGGGGGACATAGAACACAGGGGGGGGCACATAGAATACAGGACACATAGAATACAGGGGGGGACACATAGAATACAGGGGGGGACACATAGAACACAGGGGGGGACACATAGAATACAGGGGGGGGACATAGAACACGGGGGGGCACATAGAATACAGGACACATAGAATACAGGGGGGACACATAGAATACAGGGGGAGGACACATAGAATACAGGGGGGACACATAGAATACAGGGGGGACACATAGAATACAGGGGGGAACACATAGAATACAGGGGGGACACATAGAATACAGGGGGGGACACATAGAATACAGGGGGGACACATAGAATACAGGGGGGGCACATAGAATACAGGGTGGGACACATAGAATACAGGAGGGGACACATAGAATACAGGGGGGACACATAGAATACAGGGGGGGGACACATAGAATACAGGGGGGACACATAGAATACAGGGGGGACACATAGAATACAGGGGGGGACACATAGAATACAGGGGGGGACACATAGAATACAGGAGGACACATAGAATACAGGGGGGGCACATAGAACACAGGGGGGGCACATAGAATACAGGGGGGGACACATAGAATACAGGGGGGGACACAGAATACAGGCGGAGGACACATAGAAAACAGGGGGGGACACATAGAATACAGGGGGGACACATAGAATTCAGGAGGACACATAGAATACAGGGGGGACACATAGAATACAGGAGGACACATAGAATACAGGGGGGGACACATAGAATACAGGGGGGACACATAGAATACAGGGGGGACACATAGAATACAGGAGGACACATAGAACACAGGGGGGACACATAGAATACAGGAGGACACATAGAATACAGGGGGGGCACATAGAATACAGGGGGGACACATAGAATACATGGGGGGACACATAGAATACAGGGGGGACACATAGAATACAGGGGGGACACATAGAATACAGGGGGGACACATAGAATACAGGGGGGACACATAGTATACAGGGGGGACACATAGAATACAGGGGGGACACATAGAACACAGGGGGGGCACATAGAATACAGGACACATAGAATACAGGGGGGACACATAGAATACAGGAGGGGGGACACATAGAATACAGGGGGGGACACATAGAAAACAGAGGGGGACACATAGAATACAGGGGGGGACATAGAATACAGGGGGGGACATAGAATACAGGGGGGACACATAGAATACAGGGGGGACACATAGAATACAGGGGGGACACATAGTATACAGGGGGGACACATAGAATACAGGGGAGGACACATAGAATACAGGGGGGGGCACATAGAACACAGGGGGGCACATAGAATACAGGACACATAGAATACAGGGGGGACACATAGAATACAGGGGGGGCACATAGAATACGGGGGGGCACATAGAATACAGGAGGGGACACATAGAATACAGGGGGACACATAGAATACGGGGGGGACACATAGAATACAGGGGGGACACATAGAATACAGGGGGGGACACATAGAATACAGGGGGGACACATAGAATACAGGAGGGGACACATAGAATACAGGAGGACACATAGAATAGGGGGGGGACACATAGAATACAGGGGGGACACATAGAATACAGGGGAGGACACATAGTATACAGGAGGACACATAGAATACAGGGGGGACACATAGAATACAGGGGGGACACATAGAATACAGGGGGGACACATAGAATACAGGGGAGGACACATAGTATACAGGAGGACACATAGAATACAGGGGGGACACATAGAATACAGGGGGGGACACATAGAATACAGGGGGGGACACATAGAATACAGGGAGGACACATAGAATACAGGGGGGACACATAGAATACAGGGGAGGACACATAGAATACAGGAGGGGACACATAGAATACAGGGGGGACACATAGAATACAGGAGGGGACACATAGAATACAGGGGGACACATAGAATACAGGGGGGACACACAGAATACAGGAGGACACATAGAATACAGGAGGACACATAGAATACAGGAGGACACATAGAATACAGGAGGACACATAGAATACAGGAGGACACATAGAATACAGGGGGGACACATAGAATACAGGGGGGACACATAGAATACAGGGGGGACACATAGAATACAGGGGAGGACACATAGAATACAGGGGGACACATAGAATACAGGGGGGGCACATAGAATACAGGAGGACACATAGAATACAGGGGGGGGCACATAGAATACAGGAGGACACATAGAATACAGGGAGGACACATAGAATACAGGAGGGGGACACATAGAATACAGGGGGGGACACATAGAATACAGGGGGGCACATAGAATACAGGAGGGGGACACATAGAATACAGGGGGGACACATAGAATACAGGGGGGGACACATAGAATACAGGAGGGGGACACATAGAATACAGGGGGGGACATAGAATACAGGGGGGACACATAGAATACAGGAGGGGGACACATAGAATACAGGGGGGACACATAGAATACAGGAGGGGGACACATAGAATACAGGAGGGGGACACATAGAATACAGGGGGGCACATAGAATACAGGGGGGGACACATAGAATACAGGAGGGGGACACATAGAATACAAGGGGGGACATAGAATACAGGGGGGACACATAGAATACAGGAGGGGGACACATAGAATACAGGGGGGACACATAGAATACAGGGGGGGACACATAGAATACAGGAGGGGGACACATAGAATACAGGGGGGACACATAGAATACAGGGGGGACACATAGAATACAGGGGGGACACATAGAATACAGGGGGGACACATAGAATACAGGAGGGGGACACATAGAATACAGGAGGGGGACACATAGAATACAGGGGGGGACACATAGAATACAGGGGGGACACATAGAATACAGGGGGGACACATAGAATACAGGAGGGGGACACATAGAATACAGGGGGGACACATAGAATACAGGGGGACACATAGAATACAGGGGGACACATAGAATACAGGGGGGACACATAGAATACAGGGAGGGGACACATAGAATACAGGGGGGACACATAGAATACAGGACACATAGAATACAGGAGGACACATAGAATACAGGACACATAGAATACAGGGGGGGGACACATAGAATACAGGACACATAGAATACAGGGGGGGGACACATAGAATACAGGGGGGACACATAGAATACAGGGGGGGACACATAGAATACAGGAGGACACATAGAATACAGGGAGGGCACATAGAATACAGGAGGACACATAGAATACAGGGGGGGACACATAGAACACAGGGGGCACATAGAATACAGGACACATAGAATACAGGGGGGGACACATAGAATACAGGGGGGACACATAGAATACAGGAGGACACATAGAATACAGGGGGGGACACATAGAATACAGGGGGGACACATAGAATACAGGGGGGACACATAGAATACAGGGGGGGACACATAGAATACAGGGGAGGACACATAGAATACAGGAGGACACATAGAATACAGGGGGGGCACATAGAATACAGGGGGGACACATAGAATACAGGGGGGACACATAGAATACAGGAGGGGACACATAGAATACAAGGACACATAGAATACAGGGGGGACACATAGAATACAGGGGGGACACATAGAATACAGGGGGGACACATAGAATACAGGGGGGACACATAGTATACAGGGGGACACATAGAATACAGGGGGGACACATAGAACACAGGGGGGGCACATAGAATACAGGACACATAGAATACAGGGGGGACACATAGAATACAGGGGGGACACATAGAATACAGGAGGGGGACACATAGAATACAGGGGGGACATAGAATACAGGGGGGACACATAGAATACAGGGGGGCACATAGAATACAGGGGGGGACACATAGAATACAGGGGAGGACACATAGAATACAGGAGGACACATAGAATACAGGGGGGACACATAGAATACAGGGGGGACACATAGAATACAGGAGGACACATAGAATACAGGGGGGGACACATAGAATACAGGGGGACACATAGAATACAGGGGGACACATAGAATACAGGGGGACACATAGAATACAGGAGGACACATAGAATACAGGGGGGGACACATAGAATACAGGAGGACACATAGAATACAGGGGGGGACACATAGAATACAGGGGGGACACATAGAATACAGGGGGACACATAGAATACAGGGGGGACACATAGAATACAGGAGGACACATAGAATACAGGGGGGGACACATAGAATACAGGGGGGACACATAGAATACAGGGGGGACACATAGAATACAGGGGGACACATAGAATACAGGGGGGACACATAGAATACAGGGGGGACACATAGAATACAGGGGGACACATAGAATACAGGGGGGACACATAGAATACAGGGGGACACATAGAATACAGGGGGGACACATAGAATACAGGGGGACACATAGAATCGGGGAACATAGAATACAGGGGGACACATAGAATACAGGGGGACACATAGAATACAGGGGGACACATAGAATACAGGGAACATAGAATACAGGGGGGACACATAGAATACAGGGGGACACATAGAATACAGGGGGGACACATAGAATACAGGAGGACACATAGAATACAGGGGGGACACATAGAATACAGGGGGGACACATAGAATACAGGGGGGGACACATAGAATACAGGAGGACACATAGAATACAGGGGGGAACATAGAATACAGGGGGGACACATAGAATACAGGGGGACACATAGAATACAGGGGGGACACATAGAATACAGGGGACACATAGAATACAGGGGACACACATAGAATACAGGGAACACATAGAATACAGGAGGACACATAGAATACAGGGGGCACATAGAATACAGGGGGGACACATAGAATACAGGGAGGACACATAGAATACAGGAGGACACATAGAATACAGGACCACATAAATACAGGACACATAGAATACAGGGGGACACATAGAATACAGGGGGGACACAAAATCAACATAGAATACAGGGGGGCACATAAATACAGGGAGGGGACACATAGAATACAGGGGGGACACATAGAATACAGGGAGCACATAGAATACAGAGGGGGACACATAGAATACAGGGGGATAGAATACAGGGGGACACATAGAATACAGGAGGACACATAGAATACAGGGAGGACACATAGAATACAGGGGGGACACAAGAATCAGGGGGACACATAGAATACAGGATCACATAGAATACAGGGGGACATAGAATACAGGGGGACACATAGAATACAGGAGGACACATAGAATACAAGGAGGACACATAGAATACAGGGGGACACATAGAATACAGGAGGACACATAGAATACAGGGAGGACACATAGAATACAGGAGGACACATAGAATACAGGGGAGGACACATAGAATACAGGGGGGACACATAGAATACAGGGGACATAGAATACAGGGGGACATAGAATACAGGGCACATAGAATACAGGGGGGACATAGAATACAGGGGAGGACACATAGAATACAGGGGGGAACATAGAATACAGGGGGGACACATAGAATACAGGGGGACACATAGAATACAGGACACATAGAATCAACATAGAATACAGGGACATAGAATACAGGGGGCACATAGAATACAGGGGACATAGAATCAGGGAGGACACATAGAATACAGGGGGACCATAGAATACAGGGGAACATAGAATACAAACAAAACACAAAAGGGCAAATACAGGGGAGGACACATAGAATACAGACATAGAATCAGGAGGACACATAAATACAGGGGGGCACATAGAACCACATAGAATCAGGACACATAGAATACAGGGGGACACATAGAATAGGGGGACACATAGAATACAGGGGGGACACATAGAATACAGCACATAGAATACAGGGGGGACACATAGAATACAGGGGGGACACATAGAATACAGGGGAGGACACATAGAATACAGGGGGGCACATAGAATACAGAGGACACATAGAATACAGGGGGGGCACAAGAATACAGGGGACACATAGAATCAGGACACATAGAATCAGACACATAAATACAGGGAAAACATAGAATACAGGGGGGACACATAGAATACAGGAGGGGACACATAGAATACAGGGGGGACACATAGAATACAGAGGGGACACATAGAATACACACATAGAATACGGGGGGACACATAGAATACAGGGGGACACATAGAATACAGGAGGGGACACATAGAATACAGGGGGGACACATAGAATACAGGGAGGACACATAGAATACAGGAGGACACATAGAATACAGGGGGGGACACATAGAATACAGGGGGGACACATAGAATACAGGGGGGGACACATAGAATACAAGGGGACACATAGAATACAGGAGGGACACATAGAATACAGGGGGGACACATAGAATACAGGGGGGACACATAGAATACAGGGGGGACACATAGAATACAGGGGAGGACACATAGAATACAGGGGGGGACACATAGAATACAGGGGGACACATAGAATACAGAAGGGGACACATAGAATACAGGGGGACACATAGAATACAGGGGGGACACATAGAATACAGGGGGGACACATAGAATACAGGGGGGACACATAGAATACAAGGGGACACATAGAATACAGGGGGAGGACACATAGAATACAGGAGGACACATAGAATACAGGGGGACACATAGAATACAGGAGGACACATAGAATACAGGAGGACACATAGAATACAGGAGGACACATAGAATACAGGAGGACACATAGAATACAGGGGGGACACATAGAATACAGGGGGACACATAGAATACAGGGGGACACATAGAATACAGGGGGGACACATAGAATACAGGAGGACACATAGAATACAGGAGGACACATAGAATACAGGGGGGGACACATAGAATACAGGGGGACACATAGAATACAGGGGGGACACATAGAATACAGGGGGGACACATAGAATACAGGGGGGACACATAGAATACAGGAGGACACATAGAATACAGGGGGGACACATAGAATACAGGGGGGACACATAGAATACAGGGGGGACACATAGAATACAGGAGGACACATAGAATACAGGGGGGGACACATAGAATACAGGGGGGACACATAGAATACAGGAGGACACATAGAATACAGGGGGGCACATAGAATACAGGGGGGACACACAAAAATACAGGGGGGCACATAGAATACAGGAGGACACATAGAATACAGGGGGGCACATAGAATACAGGGGGGACACATAGAATACAGGAGGACACATAGAATACAGGGGAAGGACACATAGAATACAGGGGGGACACATAGAATACAGGGGGGACACATAAAAAAAGGGGGACACATAGAATACAAGAGGGGCACATAGAATACAGGGGGGACACATAGAATACAGGGGGGACACATAGAATACAGGGGGACACATAGAATACAGGGGGGACACATAGAATACAGGGGGGGACACATAGAATACAGGGGGGGACACATAGAATACAGGGGGGACACATAGAATACAGGGGGACACATAGAATACAGGGGGACACATAGACTACAGGGGGGGACACATAGAATACAGGGGGAGGACACATAGAATACAAGGGGGACACATAGAATACAGGGAGGACACATAGACTACAGGGGGGACACATAGAATACAGGGGAGGACACATAGACTACAGGGGGGACACATAGAATACAGGGGAGGACACATAGAATACAGGGGGAGGACACATAGAATACAGGGGGGACACATAGAATACAGGGGAGGACACATAGAATACAGGGGGGACACATAGAATACAGGGGGGACACATAGAATACAGGGGAGGACACATAGAATACAGGGGGGACACATAGAATACAGGGGGGGACACATAGAATACAGGAGGACACATAGAATACAGGGGGGGACACATAGAATACAGGGGGAGGACACATAGAACACAGGGGGGGCACATAGAATACAGGGGGGACACATAGAATACAGGGGGACACATAGAATACAGGGGGACACATAGAATACAGGGGGGACACATAGAATACAGGGGGGCACATAGAATACAGGGGGGACACATAGAATACAGGGGGGACACATAGAATACAGGGGGGGCACATAGAATACAAGGGGGACACATAGAATACAGGGGGGGGCACATAGAATACAGGGGGGACACATAGAATACAGGGGGGACACATAGAATACAGGGGAGGACACATAGAATACAGGGGGGACACATAGAATACAGGGGGGACACATAGAACCAGGGGGGACACATAGAATACAGGAGGGGCACATAGAATACAGGGGGGACACATAGAATACAGGAGGACACATAGAATACAGGACACATAGAATACAGGGAGGACACATAGAATACAGGGGGAGGACACATAGAATACAGGGGGGACACATAGAATACAGGGGGGACACATAGAATACAGGGGGGGACACATAGAATACAGGAGGGGGCACATAGAATACAGGGGGGACACATAGAATACAGGGGGGACACATAGAATACAGGGGGGACACATAGAATACAGGGGGGACACATAGAATACAGGGGGGGGACACATAGAATACAGGGGGGACACATAGAATACAGGGGGGACACATAGAATACAGGGGGGACACATAGAATACAGGGGGACACATAGACTACAGGGGGGACACATAGAATACAGGGGGAGGACACATAGAATACAGGGGGGACACATAGAATACAGGGGAGGACACATAGACTACAGGGGGGGACACATAGAATACAGGGGGGACACATAGAATACAGGGAAGGACACATAGACTACAGGGGGGACACATAGAATACAGGGGGAGGACACATAGACTACAGGGGGGACACATAGAATACAGGGGAGGACACATAGAATACAGGGGGAGGACACATAGAATACAGGGGGGACACATAGAATACAGGGGAGGACACATAGAATACAGGGGGGACACATAGAATACAGGGGGGACACATAGAATACAGGGGAGGACACATAGAATACAGGGGGGACACATAGAATACAGGGGGGGACACATAGAATACAGGAGGACACATAGAATACAGGGGGGGGACACATAGAATACAGGGGGAGGACACATAGAACACAGGGGGGGCACATAGAATACAGGGGGGACACATAGAATACAGGGGGGACACATAGAATACAGGGGGGACACATAGAATACAGGGGGGACACATAGAATACAGGGGGGACACATAGAATACAGGGGGGACACATAGAATACAGGGGGGGGCACATAGAATACAGGGGGGGACACATAGAATACAGGGGGGACACATAGAATACAGGGGGGGCACATAGAATACAGGGGGGGACACATAGAATACAGGGGGGGGCACATAGAATACAGGGGGGGACACATAGAATACAGGGGGGACACATAGAATACAGGGGAGGACACATAGAATACAGGGGGGGACACATAGAATACAGGGGGGGACACATAGAACACAGGGGGGGGACACATAGAATACAGGAGGGGCACATAGAATACAGGGGGGGACACATAGAATACAGGAGGACACATAGAATACAGGACACATAGAATACAGGGAGGACACATAGAATACAGTCATGGCCAAAAGTTTTGAGAATGATACAAATATTAATTTTTACAAAGTCTACTGCTTCAGTTTTTCTAATGGCAATTTGCATATACTCCAGAATGTTATAAAGAGTGATCAGCTTAACAGCAATTACTTACAAAGTCAATATTTGCCTAGAAAATGAACTTTATCCCCCAAAACACATTTCAACATCATTGCAGCCCTGCCTTAAAAGGACCACCTAACATGGTTTCAGTGATTGCTCCATGTCGATGAGGACAGGGCTGGAGATCAATATGTCATGATTAAGTAAGAATGACACCACTGGACACTTTAAAAGGAGGCTGGTGCTTGCCATCATTGTTTCTCTTCTGTTAACCATGGTTATCTCTAAAGAAACACGTGCAGTCATCATTGCACTGCACAAAAATGGCCTAACTGGGAAGAGTATTGCAGCTAGAAAGATTGCACCTCAGTCAACAATCTATCGCATCATCAAGAACTTCAAGGAGAGAGGTTCCATTGGTGCCAAAAAGGCTCCAGGGCGCCCAAGAAAGACCAGCAAGCGGCAGGACCGTCTCTTAAAAGTGTTTCAGCTGCGGGATGGGGCTACCAGCAGTGCAGAGCTTGCTGAGGAATGGCAGCAGGCAGGTGTGAGTGCATCTGCACGCACTGTGAGGCGGAGACTCTTGGAGCAAGGCCTGGTCTCAAGGAGGGCAGCAAAGAAGCCACTTCTCTCCAGAAAAAACATCAGGGACAGACTGATAGTCTGCAAAAGGTACAGGGAGTGGACTGCTGAGGACTGGGGGAAAGTCATTTTCTCTGATGAATCCCCTTTTCCATTGTTTGGAACATCTGGAAAACAGCTTATTCGGAGAAGAAGAGGTGAGCGCTACCACCAGTCTTGTCTCATGCCAACTGTAAAGCATCCTGAAACCATTCATGTGTGGGGTTGCTTCTCAGCCAAGGGAATCGGCTCTCTCACAGTCTTGCCATGAATAAAGAATGGTACCAGAATGTCCTCCAAGAGCAACTTCTCCCAACCGTCCAAGAGCAGTTTGGCGCTCAACAATGCCTTTTCCAGCATGATGGAGCACCTTGCCATAAAGCAAAGGTGATAACTAAATGGCTCAGGGAACAAAACATAGAGATTTTGGGTCCATGGCCTGGAAACTCCCCAGATCTTAATCCCATTGAGAACTTGTGGTCAATCATCAAGAGACGGGTGGACAAACAAAAACCAACAAATTCAGACAAAATGAAAGCATTGATTCTGCAAGAATGGACTGCTATCAGTCAGGATTTGGTCCAGAAGTTGATTGAGAGCATGCCAGGGAGAATTGCAGAGGTCCTGAAGAAGAAGGGTCAACACTGCAAATATTGACTTGCTGCATTAACTCATTCTAACTGTCAATATAAGCTTCTGTTACTCATAATATGAATGCAATTCTATTTCTGTATGTGATAAAAACATCTGACAAACACACAGAAAAACCAGAGGGCAGCAGATCATGTGAAAATAGAATATTTGTGTCATTCTCAAAACTTTTGGCCATGACTGTACAGGAGGGGACACATAGAATACAGGGGAGGACACATAGAATACAGGGGGGGACACATAGAATACAGGGGGGGACACATAGAATACAGGGGGGGACACATAGAATACAGGGGAGGACACATAGAATACAGGGGGGGACACATAGAATACAGGAGGACACATAGAATACAGGGGGGGGCACATAGAATACAGGGGGGGACACATAGAATACAGGGGGGACACATAGAATACAGGGGGGGACACATAGAATACAGGGGGGGAGAAACACATAGAATACAGGGGGGACACATAGAATACAGGAGGGGACACATAGAATACAGGGGGGGACACATAGAATACAGGAGGGGACACATAGAATACAGGGGGGCACATAGAATACGGGGGGGGACACATAGAATACAGGGGGGGACACATAGAATACAGGAGGGGACACATAGAATACAGGGGGGGACACATAGAATACAGGGGAGGACACATAGAATACAGGAGGACACATAGAATACAGGGGGGGGGGACACATAGAATACAGGGGGGACACATAGAATACAGGGGGGGACACATAGAATACAGGGGGACACATAGAATACAGGAGGGACACATAGAATACAGGGGGGGACACATAGAATACAGGGGGGGACACATAGAATACAGGGGGGGACACATAGAATACAGGGGGAGGACACATAGAATACAGGGGGGGGACACATAGAATACAGGGGGACACATAGAATACAGGAGGGACACATAGAATACAGGGGGGGACACATAGAATACAGGGGAGGACACATAGAATACAGGGGGGGACACATAGAATACAGGAGGGGACACATAGAATACAGGGGGGGACACATAGAATACAGGGGAGGACACATAGAATACAGGAGGACACATAGAATACAGGGGGGGACACATAGAATACAGGAGGACACATAGAATACAGGAGGACACATAGAATACAGGAGGACACATAGAATACAGGGGGGGGACACATAGAATACAGGGGGACACATAGAATACAGGGGGACACATAGAATACAGGGGGGACACATAGAATACAGGAGGACACATAGAATACAGGAGGACACATAGAATACAGGGGGGGGACACATAGAATACAGGGGGACACATAGAATACAGGGGGGGACACATAGAATACAGGGGGGACACATAGAATACAGGGGGGACACATAGAATACAGGGGGGACACATAGAATACAGGGGGACACATAGAATACAGGGGGGGACACATAGAATACAGGGGGGGACACATAGAATACAGGGGGGGACACATAGAATACAGGAGGACACATAGAATACAGGGGGGGACACATAGAATACAGGGGGGACACATAGAATACAGGAGGACACATAGAATACAGGGGGGGCACATAGAATACAGGGGGGGACACACAGAATACAGGGGGGGCACATAGAATACAGGAGGACACATAGAATACAGGGGGGCACATAGAATACAGGGGGGGGACACATAGAATACAGGAGGACACATAGAATACAGGGGGAGGACACATAGAATACAGGGGGGGACACATAGAATACAGGGGGGGACACATAGAATACAGGGGGGGACACATAGAATACAGGAGGGGGCACATAGAATACAGGGGGGGACACATAGAATACAGGGGGGGACACATAGAATACAGGGGGGACACATAGAATACAGGGGGGACACATAGAATACAGGGGGGGGACACATAGAATACAGGGGGGGGGGACACATAGAATACAGGGGGGGACACATAGAATACAGGGGGGACACATAGAATACAGGGGGACACATAGACTACAGGGGGGGACACATAGAATACAGGGGGAGGACACATAGAATACAGGGGGGGACACATAGAATACAGGGGAGGACACATAGACTACAGGGGGGGACACATAGAATACAGGGGGAGGACACATAGACTACAGGGGGGGACACATAGAATACAGGGGGAGGACACATAGAATACAGGGGGGGACACATAGAATACAGGGGAGGACACATAGAATACAGGGGGGGACATGTGAACCGAGAGCAAGGCAGGTGGTTTGGACTCCGCAACCAGAAATGAACGCACACGCGGTAGTTCAAGAAAAAAAATATATATTTACTATAAGTTAATAAAGGCTAGTTAAAGGTAAAATGACAGGGCTAAAGACAAGCAAAATATACAATATAGCATGAACAATTTCAAGGCAAATTCTGCAATGGTTTCTACTTTTACTCTGTCCACTTCTGCAGTATGGACACTGAATGAACAATATACTCAAAACTATCCCTAACTGACCCTGACTTCACATTTGGGTGCACCCCCTTTTCCCCAGTGGTCCAGGTGGACCGCTTACAGTCCGTAGAAGCACGCGGTGGGGCCCAAAGTCGGTCCTTTCTTTTATAGTGAAGCGTCCTCTCCTCACGGTTATCAGGATCTTGGGAGAAATGAAGTCCTCTTTAACAGACAGGGAAACCAACTGAATGCAATGTAATCCAACAGCAGATTCCACTCAGCACACTGACAGTCCTGCCGAATCCATACACTGAGCTGGGATGTAAGCCGGGATTTAGCAGGTGCCGTCCAGTACATCAACAGCACTGCGAGTCTCTATCTGTGGTATCCATATACACAGTCACAATGTCAGTCTCACTGATCAGCCACTGAGCACAGTTCCTTTCACGTGGACTCACTAGTCCTGTTGTCTCTTTACACTCTGTTTGTCTCTGGACCAAGATACAGCTTAGCTGTACAGAAAAATCTCCACACCAGTTCAATACAACACTTGCTAAGATGGCTGCTGCTCTCTCTCTCGTCACTTCCTGCTTCTCTGCTCACACTCTGTCTGCAGAACAGGCAAGCTGACATAAAAGGGGGGGGGGGGGTCTCACTCCAGCATCATGTCACAATTACAATGGCTGCTGTCTTAAAGGAACAGAATCACAGAAATACATTCAACATTAACAGTTTATACAGACAAATGAAGCTTAAGACAACATTGGCTGTCTCTTACATATTCCCCCCCCACTTTAAGATTGGCAGTCCCTGCCTATGACTGTATATCCAGAGGGTTGTACTTTTATGCACAGGGTGGTAGTATACCGATGTATGGCAGGCCAAACAAACTCATCCTGCGCATACCGAACAGGGGGGAATACCAGCATTTGGCCTAGTGGTCCGTCTGAGGACCGGTGGTATATTATGGGGTGCTGCAGCTATGGGTTGAGAAGGACCAGCGGATTCTGCACCAGAGGGGGCACAGGCCGGAGATACAGTAGTCACAGGTGGAACATCCCCAGGAGCAGGGATCGGCCAACAATCATCCTCCTCGTCGGAGGCCCATTCCGCACCTCCATTCTCTGACTGTGGGAGCTCATTCACATTGGCAGGCCCATCGTGATTTGTCCCTTCAGAATGACACAGGTGCAACATATTTCGGTGAAGTACTCGAACACAATCAGTTCCTTCTTTCTGGACCTGGTACACTGGCCCATTCGCATACTTGCGGCCAACAACACGATACGGCAAAGCCTCCCATCTGCTTTCCAATTTCCCTTGGGGTTTCTTGACACGAACTAGCACCAGGTCGCCTGGTTGCAATGGTGCTTCTTGCACTGGGGTCTTATCAGGATGGGGATGTTCTTGCAGGCGCTGCCGCACCAATCGATGGATCGTCTCAAGTCTCTGCCGATGCGCCCGCACCCAAGAGGTTGGATCCCTCGGAGGGAACCCATCCACATCATTCAACTGTAATTCTCCTATACTTCGCCCAGACCGCCCAAAGAGAAGTGTATAAGGAGAGGTCCCCCGTTGTAGAATGGACCTGATTGTTATAGGCCCACACCATTTCAGACAAGAACTGAGGCCACTGTAACTTCTTGTCTTCCTCCAGAGTCCGCAGCATCTGTAGCAGAGTTCTGTTGAATCTTTCACAGGCCCCATTTCCCTGAGGGTGGTATGGAGTCGTGTGCGACTTCTTTATCCCGTAGATACGTTGAACTTCTTTCATTACGTGTCCCTCAAAGCAGGCGCCCTGGTCGGAGTGGATGCGTTGGGGGCACCCATATACTCGAATGAAATCTTGGCACACAGCACGAGCTGCTGACTCAGCTGTCTGGTCCTTGGTGGCGGTTACCACCGCAAATTTGGTGAAGTGATCCACCATTACGAGGCAATACTGGTGTCCGCTATTGGATGGGCCCACCATTAGATAGTCTATCATGACGATTTCTAAAGGTTCCTGGGTCACGATGGTTTGTAGGGGAGCTCTCTGTTCTATTGCCTTATGGATCTCACAAGTTCGACAGCTGCGGCATACTTCTTCGACCATTTGACGAAGACCAGGGCAGTAAATCAGTCGCTGTAACCAACGAAAGGTCTTCTCATGACCAAAATGTCCATTCTTATTATGAGCCTCAACTGCCAACGAGCGAGCCAGTTCACTAGGCACCACAATTTGGTATCGAATGTCGATCTCAGAAGGTAAATAGACCTTTCGGCATAGCACTCCATTTTTCATCTCCAACTTTTCCCACTGACTCAAAACAGATAATATCTCACGTGTCAGTCGTTCTCTTTCCTCTCTACAGGGCTTCTGGCCTTTCTCAACACACTTGATCATCTGCGCCAGCCCCTCATGGGTCTGTTGTATCTGTGCCCATTCCTGTCGTGAGGGACCAAAGAAAGGAGCCATTTCAGTCCCCTCCATCTCAAACTGATTAGTGGCGGTCAAGGCCTGTGAAAATCTGCTGAAATCGGGCACCTCCACATGCTCCAACTCATGATCCACGTCTTCTGTGGGGGTCTGGGCAGTTACCCTAGAAAGAGACAGCCACATAGAATACAGGGGGGGACACATAGAATACAGGGGAGGACACATAGAATACAGGGGGGGACACATAGAATACAGGGGGGGGGACACATAGAATACAGGAGGACACATAGAATACAGGGGGGGGGGACACATAGAATACAGGGGGGAGGACACATAGAACACAGGGGGGGGCACATAGAATACAGGGGGGGACACATAGAATACAGGGGGGACACATAGAATACAGGGGGGACACATAGAATACAGGGGGGACACATAGAATACAGGGGGGGGCACATAGAATACAGGGGGGGACACATAGAATACAGGGGGGACACATAGAATACAGGGGGGGGCACATAGAATACAGGGGGGGACACATAGAATACAGGGGGGGGCACATAGAATACAGGGGGGGACACATAGAATACAGGGGGGACACATAGAATACAGGGGAGGACACATAGAATACAGGGGGGGGACACATAGAATACAGGGGGGGACACATAGAACACAGGGGGGGGACACATAGAATACAGGAGGGGCACATAGAATACAGGGGGGGACACATAGAATACAGGAGGACACATAGAATACAGGACACATAGAATACAGGGAGGACACATAGAATACAGTCATGGCCAAAAGTTTTGAGAATGATACAAATATTAATTTTTACAAAGTCTACTGCTTCAGTTTTTCTAATGGCAATTTGCATATACTCCAGAATGTTATAAAGAGTGATCAGCTTAACAGCAATTACTTACAAAGTCAATATTTGCCTAGAAAATGAACTTTATCCCCCAAAACACATTTCAACATCATTGCAGCCCTGCCTTAAAAGGACCACCTAACATGGTTTCAGTGATTGCTCCATGTCGATGAGGACAGGGCTGGAGATCAATATGTCATGATTAAGTAAGAATGACACCACTGGACACTTTAAAAGGAGGCTGGTGCTTGCCATCATTGTTTCTCTTCTGTTAACCATGGTTATCTCTAAAGAAACACGTGCAGTCATCATTGCACTGCACAAAAATGGCCTAACTGGGAAGAGTATTGCAGCTAGAAAGATTGCACCTCAGTCAACAATCTATCGCATCATCAAGAACTTCAAGGAGAGAGGTTCCATTGGTGCCAAAAAGGCTCCAGGGCGCCCAAGAAAGACCAGCAAGCGGCAGGACCGTCTCTTAAAAGTGTTTCAGCTGCGGGATGGGGCTACCAGCAGTGCAGAGCTTGCTGAGGAATGGCAGCAGGCAGGTGTGAGTGCATCTGCACGCACTGTGAGACGGAGACTCTTGGAGCAAGGCCTGGTCTCAAGGAGGGCAGCAAAGAAGCCACTTCTCTCCAGAAAAAACATCAGGGACAGACTGATAGTCTGCAAAAGGTACAGGGAGTGGACTGCTGAGGACTGGGGGAAAGTCATTTTCTCTGATGAATCCCCTTTTCCATTGTTTGGAACATCTGGAAAACAGCTTATTCGGAGAAGAAGAGGTGAGCGCTACCACCAGTCTTGTCTCATGCCAACTGTAAAGCATCCTGAAACCATTCATGTGTGGGGTTGCTTCTCAGCCAAGGGAATCGGCTCTCTCACAGTCTTGCCATGAATAAAGAATGGTACCAGAATGTCCTCCAAGAGCAACTTCTCCCAACCGTCCAAGAGCAGTTTGGCGCTCAACAATGCCTTTTCCAGCATGATGAAGCACCTTGCCATAAAGCAAAGGTGATAACTAAATGGCTCAGGGAACAAAACATAGAGATTTTGGGTCCATGGCCTGGAAACTCCCCAGATCTTAATCCCATTGAGAACTTGTGGTCAATCATCAAGAGACGGGTGGACAAACAAAAACCAACAAATTCAGACAAAATGAAAGCATTGATTCTGCAAGAATGGACTGCTATCAGTCAGGATTTGGTCCAGAAGTTGATTGAGAGCATGCCAGGGAGAATTGCAGAGGTCCTGAAGAAGAAGGGTCAACACTGCAAATATTGACTTGCTGCATTAACTCATTCTAAGTGTCAATATAAGCTTCTGTTACTCATAATATGAATGCAATTCTATTTCTGTATGTGATAAAAACATCTGACAAACACACAGAAAAACCAGAGGGCAGCAGATCATGTGAAAATAGAATATTTGTGTCATTCTCAAAACTTTTGGCCATGACTGTACAGGAGGGGACACATAGAATACAGGGGAGGACACATAGAATACGGGGGGGACACATAGAATACAGGGGGGGACACATAGAATACAGGGGGGGACACATAGAATACAGGGGGGGGGGACACATAGAACACAGGGGGGGGCACATAGAATACAGGGGGGGACACATAGAATACAGGGGGGGGGACACATAGAACACAGGGGGGGGGGGGCACATAGAATACAGGACACATAGAATACAGGGGGGGACACATAGAATACAGGGGGACACATAGAATACAGGGGGGGGCACATAGAATACAGGGGGGACACATAGAATACAGGGGAGGACACATAGAATACAGGAGGACACATAGAATACAGGGGGGGACACATAGAATACAGGAGGACACATAGAATACAGGGGGGGGCACATAGAATACAGGAGGGGACACATAGAATACAGGGGGGACACATAGAATACAGGGGGACACATAGAATACAGGGGGGGGGCACATAGAATACAGGGGGGGACATAGAATACAGGGGAGGACACATAGAATACAGGAGGACACATAGAATACAGGGGGGACACATAGAATACAGGAGGACACATAGAATACCGGGGGGGCACATAGAATACAGGAGGGGACACATAGAATACAGGGGGGACACATAGAATACAGGGGGGGACACATAGAATACAGGGGGGGGACACATAGAATACAGGGGGGACACATAGAATACAGGGGGGACACATAGAATACAGGGGGGACACATAGAATACAGGGGGGACACATAGAATACAGGGGGGACACATAGAATACAGGGGGGACACATAGAATACAGGGGGGGCACATAGAATACAGGGGGGGACACATAGAATACAGGAGGGGACACAGAGAATACGGGGGGGGCACATAGAATACGGGGGGGGGACACATAGAATACAGGGGGGACACATAGAATACAGGGGGGGACACATAGCATACAGGGGGGGGACACATAGAATACAGGAGGGGACACATAAAATACAGGGGGGACACATAGAATACAGGGGGGACATATAGAATACAGGGGGAGGACACATAGAATACAGGGGGAGGACACATAGAATACAGGAGGACACATAGAATACAGGGGGGGACACATAGAATACAGGGGGGACACATAGAATACAGGAGGACACATAGAATACAGGGGGGACACATAGAATACAGGGGGGACACATAGAATACAGGGGGACACATAGAATACAGGGGGACACATAGAATACAGGGGGGACACATAGAATACAGGGGGGGACACATAGAATACAGGGGGGGGACACATAGAATACAGGGGGGGACACATAGAATACAGGGGGGACACATAGAATACAGGGGGGGACACATAGAATACAGGGGGGACACATAGAATACAGGGGGAGGACACATAGAATACAGGAGGGGACACATAGAATACAGGGGGGGACACATAGAATACAGGGGGGACACATAGAATACAGGGGGACACATAGAATACAGGGGGGACACATAGAATACAGGGGGGACACATAGAATACAGGGGGGGACACATAGAATACAGGAGGACACATAGAATACAGGGGGGAGGACACATAGAACACAGGGGGGGGACACATAGAATACAGGGGGGGACACATAGAATACAGGGGGGGGACATAGAATACAGGACACATAGAATACAGGGGGGGACACATAGAATACAGGGGGGGACACATAGAATACAGGGGGGACACATAGAATACAGGGGGGGACACATAGAATACAAGGGGGGGGACACATAGAATACAGGGGGGGACACATAGAATACAGGGGGGGACACATAGAATACAGGGGGGGACACATAGAATACAGGGGGGGACACATAGAATACAGGGGGGGGACACATAGAATACAGGGGGACACATAGAATACAGGAGGACACATAGAATACAGGGGGGGACACATAGAATACAGGAGGACACATAGAATACAGGGGGGGACACATAGAATACAGGGGGGACACATAGAATACAGGGGGGGGGACACATAGAATACAGGAGGACACATAGAATACAGGGGGGACACATAGAATACAGGGGGGGACACATAGAATACAGGAGGACACATAGAATACAGGGGGGGACACATAGAATACAGGGGGGACACATAGAATACAGGGGGGGACACATAGAATACAGGGGGGGACACATAGAATACAGGGGGGACACATAGAATACAGGGGGGACACATAGAATACAGGAGGACACATAGAATACAGGGGGGGACACATAGAATACAGGGGGGGACACATAGAATACAGGAGGACACATAGAATACAGGGAGGGGCACATAGAATACAGGAGGACACATAGAATACAGGGGGGACACATAGAATACAGGGGGACACATAGAATACAGGGGGGACACATAGAATACAGGGGGGGACACATAGAATACAGGGGGGGACACATAGAATACAGGGGAGGACACATAGAATACAGGAGGACACATAGAATACAGGGGGGGGCACATAGAATACAGGGGGGGACACATAGAATACAGGAGGACACATAGAATACAGGGGGGGACATAGAATACAGGGGGGACACATAGAATACAGGGGGGACACATAGAATACAGGGGGGACACATAGAATACAGGGGGGACACATAGAATACAGGGGGGGGACACATAGAATACAGGGGGGACACATAGAATACAGGGGGGGGACACATAGAATACAGGAGGGGACACAGAGAATACGGGGGGGGCACATAGAATACGGGGGGCACATAGAATACAGGGGGGACACATAGAATACAGGGGGGACACATAGCATACAGGGGGGGACACATAGAATACAGGAGGGGACACATAGAATACAGGAGGACACATAGAATACAGGGGGGACACATAGAATACAGGAGGACACATAGAATACAGGAGGACACATAGAATACAGGGGGGACACATAGAATACAGGGGGGACACATAGAATACAGGGGGGGGCACATAGAATACAGGGGGACACATAGAATACAGGGGGGACACATAGAATACAGGGGGGGACACATAGAATACAGGGGGGACACATAGAATACAGGGGGGACACATAGAATACAGGGGGGACACATAGAATACAGGGGGGACACATAGAATACAGGGGGGGGACACATAGAATACAGGGGGGACACATAGAATACAGGGGGGACACACATAGAATACAGGAGGACACATAGAATACAGGGGGGGACACATAGAATACAGGGGAGGACACATAGAATACAGGGGGGACACATAGAATACGGGGGGGGACACATAGAATACAGGAGGACACATAGAATACAGGGGGACACATAGAATACAGGGGAGGACACATAGAATACAGGAGGACACATAGAATACAGGGGGGACACATAGAATACAGGGGGGGACACATAGAATACAGGGGGGACACATAGAATACAGGGGGACACATAGAATACAGGGGGGAGGACACATAGAATACAGGAGGGGGACACATAGAATACAGGGGGGACACATAGAATACAGGGGGGACACATAGAATACAGGGGGGACACATAGAATACAGGAGGACACATAGAATACAGGGGGGACACATAGAATACAGGGGGGACACATAGAATACAGGGGGGACACATAGAATACAGGGGAGGACACATAGAATACAGGGGGGACACATAGAATACAGGGGGACACATAGAATACAGGGGGAGGACACATAGAATACAGGGGGGACACATAGAATACAGGGGGACACATAGAATACAGGGGGGGACACATAGAATACAGGGGGGGACACATAGAATACAGGAGGGGACACATAGAATACAGGGGGGACACATAGAATACAGGGGGGACACATAGAATACAGGGGGGGACACATAGAATACAGGGGGGACACATAGACTACAGGGGGGACAAATAGAATACAGGGGAGGACACATAGAATACAGGGGGGACACATAGAATACAGGGGGGACACATAGAATACAGGGGGGACACATAGAATACAGGAGGGGGCACATAGAATACAGGAGGACACATAGAATACAGGAGGGGGGCACATAGAATACAGGGGGGACACATAGAATACAGGGGGGGACACATAGAATACAAGGGGGGACACATAGAATACAGGGGGGGACACATAGAATACAGGGGGGGACACATAGAATACAGGAGGACACATAGAATACAGGGGGGACACATAGAATACAGGGGGGGACACATAGAATACAGGGGGGACACATAGAATACAGGGGGGACACATAGAATACAGGGGGGACACATAGAATACAGGGGGGACACATAGAATACAGGAGGACACATAGAATACAGGAGGACACATAGAATACAGGAGGGGGGACACATAGAATACAGGAGGACACATAGAATACAGGGGGGACACATAGAATACAGGGGGGGACACATAGAATACAGGGGGGACACATAGAATACAGGGGGGGACACATAGAATACAGGGGGGGACACATAGAATACAGGGGGACACATAGAATACAGGGGGGACACATAGAATACAGGGGGGACACATAGAATACAGGGGGACACATAGAATACAGGAGACACATAAATACAGGGGGGACACATAGAATACAGGGGGGACACATAGAATACAGGGGGACACATAGAATACAGGGACACATAAAATACAGGGGGGCACATAGAATACAGGAGGACACATAGAATACAGGGGGGCACATAGAATACAGGGGGACACATAGAATACAGGGGGGACACATAGAATACAGGGGGGACACATAGAATACAGGGGGGACACATAGAATACAGGGGGAACATAGAATACAAGAGGACACATAGAATACAGGGGGGACACATAGAATACAGGGGGGACACATAGAATACAGGGGGACACATAGAATACAGGGGGACACATAGAATACAGGGGGGACACATATAATACAGGGGGGACACATAGAATACAGGGGGGACACATAGAATACAGGGGGACACATAGAATACAGGGGGACACATAGAATACAGGAGGACACATAGAATACAGGGCACATAGAATACAGGGGGACACATAGAATACAGACACATAGAATACAGGAGGACACATAGAATACAGGGGGGCACATAGAATACAGGGGGGACACATAGAATACAGGGGGGACACATAGAATACAAAAGGGGACACATAGAATACAGGGAAGGACACATAGAATACAGGGGGGACACATAGAATACAGGGGGGACACATAGAATACAGGGGGGACACATAGAATACAGGGGGGACACATAGTATACAGGGGGACACATAGAATACAGGGGGGACACATAGAACACAGGGGCACATAGAATACAGGACACATAGAATACAGGGGGGACACATAGAATACAGGGGGACACATAGAATACAAACAAAAGGGGACATAGAATACAGGGGGGAACATAGAATACAACACATAGAATACAGGGGGGCACATAGAATACAGGGGGGACACATAGAATACAGGGAGGACACATAGAATACAAGAGGACACATAGAATACAGGGGGGACACATAGAATACAGGGGGACACATAGAATACAGGAGGACACATAGAATACAGGGGGGACACATAGAATACAGGGGGACACATAGAATACAGGGGGACACATAGAATACAGGGGGACACATAGAATACAGGAGGACACATAGAATACAGGGGGGACACATAGAATACAGGAGGACACATAGAATACAGGGGGACACATAGAATACAGGGGGACACATAGAATACAGGGGGACACATAGAATACAGGGGGGACACATAGAATACAGGAGGACACATAGAATACAGGGGGGACACATAGAATACAGGGGGACACATAGAATACAGGGGGGACACATAGAATACAGGGGGACACATAGAATACAGGGGGGACACATAGAATACAGGGGGGACACATAGAATACAGGGGGACACATAGAATACAGGGGGACACATAGAATACAGGGGGACACATAGAATACAGGGGGGACACATAGAATACAGGGGGACACATAGAATACAGGGGGGACACATAGAATACAGGGGGACACATAGAATACAGGGGGACACATAGAATACAGGGGGACACATAGAATACAGGGGGGACACATAGAATACAGGGGACACATAGAATACAAGGGGACACATAGAATACAGGGGGGACACATAGAATACAAGAGGACACATAGAATACAGGGGGGACACATAGAATACAGGGGGACACATAGAATACAGGGGGGACACATAGAATACAGGAGGACACATAGAATACAGGAACATAGAATACAGGGGGGACACATAGAATACAGGGGGACACATAGAATACAGGGGGACACATAGAATACAGGGACACATAGAATACAGGGGGGACACACATAGAATACAGGGGGACACACATAGAATACAGGAGGACACATAGAATACAGGGGGGACACATAGAATACAGGGGGGACACATAGAATACAAGGGAGGACACATAGAATACAGGAGGACACATAGAATACAGGGGGACACATAGAATACAGGGGGGACACATAGAATACAGGGGGACACATAGAATACAGGGGGGACACATAGAATACAGGGGGAGGACACATAGAATACAGGGGGGACACATAGAATACAAAGGGACACATAGAATACAGGGGGGACACATAGAATACAGGGGGAGGACACATAGAATACAGGGGACACATAGAATACAGGGGGGACATAGAATACAGGGGGGACACATAGAATACAAGAGGACACATAGAATACAGGGAGGACACATAGAATACAGGGGGGACACATAGAATACAGGGGAGGACACATAGAATACAAAGGTGGGACACATAGAATACAGGGGACATAGAATACAGGGGGGACACATAGAATACAGGAGGACACATAGAATACAAACATAAAACAAGGACACAAAATACAGGGGGACACATAGAATACAGGAGGACACATAGAATACAAGGGGACACATAGAATACAGGGGGACACATAGAATACAGGGGGGAATAGAATACAGGGGGAGGACACATAGAATACAGGGGGGGACACATAGAATACAGGAGGACACATAGAATACAGGGGGAGGACACATAGAATACAGGGGGGAACATAGAATACAGGGGGACATAGAATACAGGGGCACATAGAATACAGGGGGGAACATAGAATACAGGGGACATAGAATACAGGGAGGACACATAGAATACAGGGGGGGACACATAGAATACAGGGGGGACACATAAAGGGGGGACACATAGAATACAGGGGGGACACATAGAATACAGGGGGGACATAGAATACAGGGGGCACAAGAATACAGGGGGGACATAGAATACAGGGGGCACATAGAATACAGGGGGGACACATAGAATACAGGGGGGACACATAGAATACAGGGGGGACACATAGAATACAGGAGGGGACACATAGAATACAGGAGGGGACACAGAATACAGGGGGGGACACATAGAATACAGGGGGGGAACATAGAATACAGGGGGGCACATAGAATACAGGGCACATAGAATACAGGGGACACATAGAATACAGGGGGACACATAGAATACAGGGGGACACATAGAATACAGGGGGACACATAGAATACAGGGGGGACACATAGAATACAGGGGGACACATAGAATACAGGGGGGACACATAGAATACAGGGGGGACACATAGAATACAGGGGAGGACACATAGAATACAGGAGGACACATAGAATACAGGAGGACACATAGAATACAGGGGGGACACATAGAATACAGGGGGGACACATAGAATACAAGGGGGACACATAGAATACAGGGGGGACACATAGAATACAAAACACATAGAATACAGGGGGGACACATAGAATACAAAGGGGACACATAGAATACAGGGGGGACACATAGAATACAGGAGGGGACACATAGAATACAGGGGGGCACATAGAATACGGGGGGACACATAGAATACAGGGGGGACACATAGAATACAAGGGGACACATAGAATACAGGGGGGACACATAGAATACAGGGGAGGACACATAGAATACAGGAGGACACATAGAATACAGGGGGGGACACATAGAATACAGGGGGGACACATAGAATACAGGGGGGACACATAGAATACAGGGGGACACATAGAATACAGGAGGGACACATAGAATACAGGGGGGACACATAGAATACAGGGGGGACACATAGAATACAGGGGGGGACACATAGAATACAGGGGAGGACACATAGAATACAGGGGGGGACACATAGAATACAGGGGGACACATAGAATACAGGAGGGACACATAGAATACAGGGGGGACACATAGAATACAGGGAAGGACACATAGAATACAGGGGGGACACATAGAATACAGGAGGGGACACATAGAATACAGGGGGGACACATAGAATACAGGGGAGGACACATAGAATACAGGAGGACACATAGAATACAGGGGGGACACATAGAATACAGGAGGACACATAGAATACAGGAGGACACATAGAATACAGGAGGACACATAGAATACAGGGGGACACATAGAATACAGGGGGACACATAGAATACAGGGGGACACATAGAATACAGGGGGGACACATAGAATACAGGAGGACACATAGAATACAGGAGGACACATAGAATACAGGGGGGGACACATAGAATACAGGGGGACACATAGAATACAGGGGGACACATAGAATACAGGGGGGACACATAGAATACAGGGGGACACATAGAATACAGGGGGACACATAGAATACAGGAGGACACATAGAATACAAGGGGGACACATAGAATACAGGGGGGACACATAGAATACAGGGGGGACACATAGAATACAGGAGGACACATAGAATACAGGGGGGACACATAGAATACAGGGGGGACACATAGAATACAGGAGGACACATAGAATACAGGGGGGCACATAGAATACAGGGGGGGACACATAGAATACAGGGGGGGGACACATAGAATACAGGGGGGACACATAGAATACAGGGGGGACACATAGAATACAGGGGGGCACATAGAATACAGGGGGGACACATAGAATACAGGGGGGACACATAGAATACAGGGGGGACACATAGAATACAGGAGGGGGACACATAGAATACAGGGGAGGACACATAGAATACAGGAGGACACATAGAATACAGGGGGGACACATAGAATACAGGGAGGACACATAGAATACAGGGGGGACACATAGAATACAGGGGAGGACACATAGAATACAGGGGGGACACATAGAATACAGGGGGGGACACATAGAATACAGGGAGGACACATAGAATACAGGAGGACACATAGAATACAGGGGGGACACATAGAATACAGGGGGACACATAGAATACAGGGGGGGCACATAGAATACAGGGGGGACACATAGAATACAGGGGGGACACATAGAATACAGCTCAGGGGGGGCACATAGAATACAGGAGGACACATAGAATACAGGGGAGGACACATAGAATACAGGGGGGGCACATAGAATACAGGAGGACACATAGAATACAGGGGGGGACACATAGAATACAGGTGGGGGACACATAGAATACAGGGGGGACACATAGAATACAGGGGTGACACATAGAATACAGGGGGGACACATAGAATACAGGGGGGACACATAGAATACAGGGGGGGACACATAGAATACAGGGGGGACACATAGAATACAGGGGGGGACACATAGAATACAGGGGGGGACACATAGAATACAGGAGGAGGACACATAGAATACAGGGGAGGACACATAGAATACAGGGGGGGCACATAGAATACAGGGGGGGACACATAGAATACAGGGGGACACACATAGAATACAGGGGGGGACACATAGAATACAGGAGGGACACATAGAATACAGGGGGGGACACATAGAATACAGGGGGGGACACATAGAATACAGGGGGGGACACATAGAATACAGGGGGACACATAGAATACAGGGGGGGGACACATAGAATACAGGGGGGGACACATAGAATACAGGGGGGGGACACATAGAATACAGGGGGGAGGACACATAGAATACAGGGGGGGAGGACACATAGAATACAGGGGGGGACACATAGAATACAGGGGGGACACAGAATACAGGTGATGTCATTTTGGCTGCAGAGTAAGCGCGGTAAAAACAAAGCCCATAAGAAAGTTGCACAAATACACTTTTTCTCTAATTCCCCCCATTCTGGATTCTTTTCCAGCTTCCCAGTACATTGTACAGAATAATAAATGGTACCGTTACGAAGAACAATTTGTCCCGCAAATATTAACCCCTCATATGGCCCAGAGAACGGAAAAATAAAAAAGTTATGAGGTTTGGAATTTGGAGAATCAAAAATGAAAATTAAAAAAAGGCCCCCGGGGGGGGGAGGTTAAAAAAGGGGGGAACCACCAAATTATGGACCACACCATAGGGGGGGGTGGTGTTTTTCTCCTTTCGGGGGGGGGGCCAAAAAATTTGGGGGTTTTTCTCTTTCTCCCCCGCCGGGGTGGGGGGGGGGGGGGGGGGGGGGGGGGGGGTGGGGTGGGGGGGGGGGGGGCCCCTCTGTCCTGGTTTTTTTTTGTATGGCGGGGGGGGGCGCCCCCCCCCACCCCAAGGGAGAAAGGGGGGGGGGGGGGTCCCCCCCAGGATTTTTTTTTTTTTGTTGGGGGGGGGGGGGGCTGTTTTTTTTGTGGGGAGGGGGGGGGGGGGGGGGGGGGGTGGCCTGGACGCGCATGGAGTAGCACGCGCGCAGGTCCTTCTCCGCTCCTCCGCTCGCTACTGAGACCCGTGGACCCCTCAGCAGGCGCAGTATGGGCAAGCGCTTACCGAGGAAGGTGGCCCCGGGCACCCCAGCGCCCGTGGAGAGGTCTGGGGGGGCCACCCTGGACGCCTTTCTGGCCCAGCGGCCTTCTCTACCGGGCCAGGCTGCTGCGGGGCGGCCATCTTGGATTTCCTCCGCTCTCCAGGCACAGGGGTCGCAGCGCAGCTTCTCTCCTCCCGCGCTCCCCCTGTCAGCCAGCGGAGCGCCGCTTCAACAGAGATCCCTGTCGGCGCCTGGGCAACCCAGAGTTTCCCCAGCACGAGTACTCCCACAGTCTCCTCACCCTGGGATGTCCCAGCAACTACATTCTGCTTCACCAGCACTCCTGGCAGAGCGGCATGAGAGGACCCCGGATGTCTCCAGCTTCTCAAGGAGTTCTGAGGTCAGTGGCTCTGCTCCCTCCTACACCGCTGATGAGTTGCAGCCTGTGGCCACAGAGCTGGTCTCTGTGGCCCCCCATCTACTATCTTCCCCCATCGCCCCTCCCCTCCATAGCTCAGGGGGGGATGGCGCGGTGGAAGGCGCTGGCGTAGGGGCTCCTCCGCCCCCACACTCCCAAGGATTATGCCTCCCCCCCTCCAGTCCTGCACCCCCAGAGCTGCATTCCAGGCCCATCTTCAGCACCATCATCCATGGCGGACCTTCTTCCTCAACTTCCTACTAAACAAGACCTTAAAAGTATGGTTGCGGAAATCACAGCGTCCTTCCGATCTGAAATTGCTACCCTCCGCACTGATTTACACTCCATTGCTAACCGAATGGACACGCTGGAGAATGACCATGACACTACCAGAGACTATGTTGCCTCACTGCATGATACTACCACTGAACAGGGTTCAGCTATACGGGACATGCAACGCCACTTGGAGGATCTTGACAACAGGGGCCGGCGCAACAATATACGCATCAAGGGACTCCCAGAGGCTGACCAATCTGAGGATCTGCCTGTTCTGCTGGAGGCTGTCTTCAACACTATACTGCAGGAGCCCCCGTCCCACAAAATTAAGTTTGATAGGGCACATCGAGCCCTTCGACCCAGAGGATCTTCCGCCACACCCCGTGATGTCATCTGCTGCCTCCACGACTTCACCCTTAAAGAGGCTATAATGAGCAAAGTGCGCAAACTCAAAGACTTCGAGTTTCAGGGAGCTCCACTACAATTCTATCAGGATCTGTCGCTAATCACCCTCCAGAAACGCCGCCATCTCCGACCCCTCCTCCAGATTCTTCAGGAGCACCAAATTCCTTACCGGTGGGGATTTCCGTTTGCTCTCATTGCTCGTAGGGATGGTCGCTCCGCTACGCTTCGCTCCTTTGCGGATTTGCCTCTCTTCTGTGACCTATTGGATGTTCCCCTGCCGGATTTAACAGACTGGGAGCTATTCTCTCCACCCCCTCCCCCACCACCGGTTTGGCAACGATTGGAGCCCAGACGACGTCATGCATCCTCCGCGGTGGTGACCACTCGGAGGCCCCGGCTGGAGACCGATCCCTGAGGAGGCTGCCCCCCCCTTGAGACGTTCTCCCTTTTCTCGGTGGTGCTTTGGAATCTGCATGCCTTAATGTTATGTTTGCTTCTTTTTTTTTCTTTTTTTAGGTCTACGGGTCTCATCTATTATGCTTATTATTGGATTGTTTTAGCGGAGTGGGGCGGGGGTGGGGTTCCGGTGACTCCCCTTCCTTCCTTCTTTTTACTGGTGGTTGGGGATCCACCGCCTCCCCTCCGACCTCCTGTCCACGCTCTCCCCCCTAAGGGGATACTTGGACTGTGCGGCCATTGATCCTGATTGGACCTCTGGCTGCCCTCATTGGTCCCCAGGCGAGTGACTTAGCCTCGCCCACAAAGTATTGTTTAACTGTTTTTATTTTTACTTTGTCATTTATGATGTCTTTTGCCTCCCTCCCTCCCTCTCTTTCCCCCCCCCCTCCCTGATCTAGAGACCCTGCCTCGACTTTGGGTTCCTGTTTGTGGATTGCCCTTTTGCCTCTCCGAGGGAAACTTGCCAGCGTCATGTGAGATGGGTGAGCTTATTGCAATCCGCCACTGTCCTCCAATCCTGGGTCCCAATGGTTAGGTGCGTGACAATTAATGTCAAGGGCCTGGGTTCCAACATTAAAAGGCGCCATGTCCTTAGAGAACTCCGCTCCTTACGAGCGGATGTGGCGTTTCTTCAGGAGACTCATTTTGACCGCGCTGGTACTTTTGCCTTCGCTAAGCATTATTTTCCCGTAGCTTTTTCAGCCTTCCACAATCGACGCAGAGCTGGGGTGGCTATCCTTCTTTCTCGATCCTGCCCAATTACAGTGACGACTTCCCACATAGACCCAGGTGGCCGGTTTGTTATCTTGGAGGGGCTCCTTTATGGTGCCCCGATTGTTTTATGCAATGTCTATGCCCCCAATTCAGCACAGATCCCGTTCTTGCGCCGGGTATTCTCCCGTCTGCGCGCTCTCCCACCATCAGCTTGGCTGGTGGGGGGAGACTTTAACATGGTCTTCTCTGAACGGGCGGATCGTCTGGCGTTACCCCAGGGCCCAACCCCCCATAGGTTGGCCCAACTTGCAAGGGAGTTCCGCAGGCTGATCCGCGCCCACTCTTTGTATGACCTTTGGCGAGTGGACAATCCTACGGCGCGCTCCTACACCTTCTTTTCTCACCCTCATAACACTCACACCCGCATTGACTACTTCTTTGGAAATGCTCCCGCTCTTCGTTTGCTTAGGGACACGAACATTGGCCCTCTCACCTGGTCTGATCATGCCCCAGTCGTGGTTACCTTATCTACGACTCCAGTGCCTACTCGCCAATGTCATTGGCGTCTTAACGAAACACTGCTCAATTCGCCGACCTCCCTCGAGACCCTGCGCACACACTTGATAGATTATTTTAGGGACAACTTAGGCTCGGTAGACTCTCTTGCCATTCTCTGGGAAGCCCATAAGGCGGTCATGAGAGGATGCTGTATCGCATTGGCTTCTAGGCTTAAAAGGGACAGACAGGCCCAGGAACAGCTCCTCCAAGCCCGTATTCGGTCCCTTACGACGACTTTGGCAGCGCATCCATCCCTGGGGGTTCTTCGCCGTTTGGTCCTGGCCCGGGCGGACCTCCGTGATTTGGAGACCCGCCATGTGGAACGACTTCTCCTTTATACCCGTCAGCGGTTTTTTGAACGAGGTAATAAATCTCATACCCTCCTGGCAGGAACCCTCAGGGATCATCGGGCCTCTTCCACACCACACTCTGTCCGTGACCCCGCGGGTACTCTTCAACATCACCCTGATGCTGTGGCGCTGGCGTTCCACTCTTACTACTCTAAGCTGTATGACTTACCCCCCCCCCACGAGCACTACTCCCTGGGGATGACTCAACACTACTGGAAGACTATTTAAAGGATTGTTGTCTCCCACGCCTTCCTCCTGAGGCCCTAACCTCCCTGAACACCCCCATCACCAGGGAGGAACTAGAAGGGGTCCTGAGGGACCTCCCAAATGGGAAAGCCCCAGGCCCAGATGGGTTCACTTACAATTATTATAAGGTTTTCCAGGGTGAACTCTCTGCTCATCTATTGTCCCTCTTCAATTCCTTCCTTTCAGGTTCCCCTATACCCCCGACTATGCTCTCTTCACTACTCACATTGGTCCCTAAACCGGGTAAGGACTTGCAGGATTGTGCTAACTACCGACCGATTGCTTTGCTGAACACGGACCTGAAACTTTTCACCAAACTCTTAGCCAATAGACTGAATGCTTGGCTCCCTCTGCTTGTCCATAAGGACCAGGTGGGATTCATCCCCTGTCGTCAGGGTGGTGACAACACCAGGAGGACTGTGGATTTGGTGGAGGTGGCCAATCATTATTCTACCCCGGCCCTTCTCTTGAGCCTGGACGCTGAAAAGGCTTTTGACCGCATAAATTGGTCGTTTATGCATACTACGCTTAAGGCGTTCGGGCTTACGGGACCTTTTCTCACAGCTATCCAGGCCCTTTACTCCTTACCCTCAGCAGCAATCAAGCTTCCCCATGCATCTTCGCCCTCCTTCCCTATTCGAAATGGCACTAGGCAGGGTTGCCCCCTGTCACCCATCATATTTGCCCTCTGCATTGAACCGCTAGCGGCCAAGATTAGGCGAGACCCTAATATCAAGGGCATCATGGTCCAAGATAAGGAATTTAAGATATCTCTCTTTGCGGACGATGTACTCCTCACTCTCACCTCCCCTCATACTACCCTTCCAAACTTGCTGCGCTTGCTAGAGACCTATGGTGATCTCTCAGGGTATAAGGTGAACCCCGCGAAGACTGAGGCACTCCCACTTAACATCCCACGGGACCTTCTCCTTCTCCTCCGCAGTAATTACGATTTCCAGTGGCGGGAGTCCTCTATCCGCTACCTGGGAGTCCATATATCCACTTCCTATGCGACCCTCTACTCGGCAAACTACCCGCGGTTGTTTTGTGAGCTAAGAGCCCTATTGGACAAATGGCAACCCTTGCCTATCTCCCTTTTGGGGAGAATTGCTGCGGTCAAGATGACTCTCCTCCCGAAGCTACTGTATTTTTTCGAGACTCTCCCAGTCGCGATACCTCGGGGAGAATTACGGAACCTACAGAAAGCTATCTTCCAGTTTATCTGGAAAGCAAAACGACACCGAATACCTAGATCTGTTATGCTGGCGGATAGGGGGTCTGGGGGTATGGCTGTCCCACATCTGTTACATTATTACTGGGCGGCCCACTTACGCCATATCCCATTCTGGGCGGCTATGCCAGCATACACCAGATGGGTGCAGGTAGAGAAGCTATGGCTGGCACCCATGCATCCTAACGCGCTTCTGTGGGTCAGCCTCCCCCCCACCCCCCCTGCCTCGTACCTGTTGGGCCCCATTCGGTTTACTAGATCTATCTGGTCTACCTGTTGTGCTAGATTCTCCCTGATGTCCCCGCGCTCATCTATGGTCTCCATACTATACAACCCCCTTCTCCCAGAGAGCCTGACTTCTGCCATGACTAAAGTGTGGTCTGAAGCTGGCCTTTACCGGATTGCTGATATGGTTGACCCTGGAACCTTGGAACTCAGGTCCTTTGCTTATCTTACAGCTAATCAAAACCTGCCAAGTACTGAATGGTTCCATTACTTGCAGGTGGTTCACTTTGTCCGCTCCCTCCATGGGTCTCTTAAGGTGTCACTCCCCACCGCTTTTGAAAAGATTTGCCGTGCAGGCACGTCCACTAGGGGCTTTATATCCTCTATTTACCAACTTCTTAACTCACAAACTACAGGCTCTCCTGTTAATCATCGCTATATGCTTAAATGGGAGGAGGCGGTGGGTAAACCCATCTCCCAGGAACAGTGGCGGATTGTATGGTCTCGGGCCCAGAAATCATCTCAGTGCATTACGTTTAGGGAAACGCAGTATAAGCTGTTGATGCATTGGTATCATACTCCGGCTCTCCTTCATACTTTAAACCCATTAGTTCCCCCATGGTGCTGGCGCTGTGGAGCTGCGGTGGGTACCCTGCACCATATCTTTTGGACGTGCCCTCTCATCCTCGGTTTTTGGAGGGAGGTCAGGACTCTGACGACTGCTCTCTTTTTGCAAGAGGTTCCTCTTGACCCTCTTCTTTATCTCCTGAACTTTCCCCCCAGACACCTGAGCAATAAGTCATCCAGGCTTTTCTTGCATCTTTGTACTGCAGCTAAAACTCTCATAGCTAGAAACTGGAAGAAGGTGAGTCCCCCATCTAGTCTTGAGCTTGTGGCTAGAATGAAGGATGTGAGGAGTCTTGAATACCTGACTGCTGGCCTACATAATTCACGGGAAGCCTTTGGGGCTATTTGGGCACCCTGGGACATGTATTGTACATTACAGGGTCTCTGATCTCTAGTCCTCTCCTTCCCTCCCCCCCCCTTCCCTTTGGTCCTACCCTTGTCTTCTTAACCCCTCCATTCCCCCCTCCCTTGTTCACTGCTTAATTTAAATGCATATTGCTTAAGGGGGAGGAGGCAGATAGCCTCTATTTACCTCAATGCTTCCTGTTTGTTTGATTATTATTGTTTTTTTGTTTTTTCTTTATTCCTTGTTAATGAAAAATTTTTCAATAAAATTACAGTTATATAAAAAAAAAATAAACAAAAAAAAAAAATGCTTAATGTATATATGTGCAGCAGAAAAAAAAGCTTAAGAAATTCATATTTTTTAATTGTGTATATGAAGAACAGAGAAGAAAAAAAAAGACATTACATAACGATTTTTTTCAGATTAGTGCAGGCCAGACTGTATATTGGGTGAACACGATGAATAAAATGCTGAAATAATGTAGATTCTTTGTTTAGATTAGTGTAGGCTGCAACCATACTACTACTGTGTATATATGCAGCAAAAAAAACACTTAAGATATCATTTTAATATTTTATTCAGATTAACAACATTAAATATAAAGAGTTTCTTTTCAGATTAGTGCAGGCTAGACTGTATATTAGGTGAACACAACAAGTTAAATAATGGACATTTTTTTTTAGATTAGTGTAGGCTGCAAATACTGTATAAATGTGCAGCAAAAAAGACATTTAAGAAATAGTTTTTTTCAGGTTTAACAACACTATGTCACACTGTGTATTTGGTGGTGAGCAGAGTAGAAAATAAAAAACCCATTCAACAACATTTTTTTTTAGATTAGCGCAAGCTAGACTGTATTTTGGGTGAAATGAACCCAACAACAAAAAAAAATGCTTAAATAACGGAGATTCTTTCTATTAGATTAGTGGAGGTTGTAATACTGTATATATGCGCAGCAAAAAAAAAAAACAAAAAAACTCTGCCCCACTGTGTAAAAAAACACATTATAAGACCCCTTACAGATGACTGTGTGTATTGTGCGGTCTGCTAAATACTGTTCAGTTTTTGTGGATCACGGGACATTAGTGTGTCTTCATCATCAGTGCCGTATGTCCGCAAAAATGGACCGTATTGCTTAAGTGTGTCATCCGTATTCGTGAATCTGCAAATCCGGATGGCATGAACTCTCAGCCCGCACATGGATACGTGGAATACACGGTAGTGTGCTTGGGCCCATAGGAAATGAATGGGTCAGTGTGCTAACCAGGAAAAACATGGATAGCACGCTGAAATAGCAGACAGTCATCTGCAAGGGGCATAAATAAGGTCTTTTTAAGAGGTTTTTTTTCAGATTCATGCAGTCTAGACTGTATATTGGGTGAACAATATAAAAAAAAACACTTAAAACAGAATTTTTTTTTCAGATTTGCGCAGTCGGAATCAGCGCTTTGCTGTTAGAACAGCAGTTTTTATGTATTTAATGAAAAACAAATTAGGCTCTTGCCTACAAAACGCCCTTAAGATTTCCCACGAGCAGGATTGTTTTGTTTTGTCAGTAAAAACTATGGTTAACCCCTTCCAGCCGGTGACATTTTTCAATTTTGACTCCCCACCTTCCAAACCCCGTAAATTTTTTATGTTTCAGTTCTCAGAGCCATATGAGGGCTTAATGTTTGCAGGACGAATTGTTCTTCATGATGGTACGATGTACTGGGAAGCCAGAAAATAATTCAGAATGGAGGGGAATTGGAGAAAAACTGCATTTGTGCGACATTCTTATGGCTTCGTTTCTACAGCGTTCACTCTTCAGCCAAAATGACAGATCACCTGTATTCTGTGGGTCGGTACGATTCTGAGGATAACAAATTTATGTAGTTTTATTTACATTTTAACCTCTTAACAAAAATCTAAAACTTTGCAAAAAACCTTTTTTTTTCTAAAACTTGTCATATTCTGACACCCGTAACTTTTTCATATTTCCGTGTGCAGGGATGCATAGGGCGTCTTTTTTTGTGGGGCCAGGTGTCCTTTTTAGTTATACCATTTTGGGAAATGTCTATTCCTTTAATCACTTTTTATTCAAATTTTTATCAGCGGTGAAACATTGAAAAAAAGGCGGTTCCACATTTTTGATTTTTTTTTTCCCGCAACGGTGTTTACTGTACATGGAAAATATTTTTATAAGTTTGTAGACCGGGTGTTTTTGGACACAGGGATACTTTTTTTATTGTTTTTTTTACTATTTTATTAGCCCTCCCTTTCCCCAGGGGCCTTGAAGCTGCAATAATTTGATTGCAAGTCCCATAGACTGAAATACCTGTATACCTGTAATAACTGTATTGCAGTCTACGGGAGATTCACTACATAGCTGTAGCTATCGCAATCTCGCCTGCAACGTTAAAGGTACGGGGTTGTGGAGACCGGCCCTGGAGGCCAATTTTAACTTGGGGGAGGGGGTCTCCGCTATGGCAGCAGAGCGGCCACCATCTTTAAAGACCCGGCATCCACGCGTACTATTACGGTGGATGTCAGGAAAGGGTTAAAGACTGTATGCACAGATGAAACTGCTCCTGTCTGTAATTCTGTATTGGAGCAGGAATGCAGCAGTCTCCAGCTCACACAGCAGCACAGCTATGTTCTCACTGCTATCTATGATTTTTATCACTAATTTCTTGAATCTGACTAAATTCTCCTATTCCAACTATTGCTAGTAAGCTTTTCAGCACTGAGTGCTCGGTATGATGAAGTTGTTATGGATATAGGCAAGGCCACAATAGCAAGAAATTGGCTGATATCTGCGAGCAGTAGAAACAGCTATCTACAACTAGCACACCTCTGTGAGCCAAGACAGACCCCCAGACGCCTTAACCAGAGCTCACCGCAAAGAGAGATGGACTTGTGCAGAATCTTAATTGTCGCCAAACAGATCAATGAACTAATAATAAATGCACTGCTAGAGAAACTCAAAGTCCACTAAAACTTACACAATGGCCTGGAGACAAGAGAAGTCGTATCAGCAGGGTCAAAAACCCAGGAGAGGACGTGATAAGCAGAAACAGGAGACAAAAGCAATATCCAGGAAACAAGCCAAGGGTCACAAATCCAACCAGGAACATCAAAGCAGAATCAGAAGGCAAAAAGGGAATCCAGGGAGCAAGTCAGAGGTCAGTAATCAAACAGGTAGTCACAGACAAGATGGAGAGGTAAACTAGAAAGCAAACTAAATTAGTTGGCACTTGTCTCAGGAGGGCAGGGTCTTATATAGGCCTCCTCAGGTGCTAACTGGACCAAGCCAGGAAGCCTGTGAAACTGCAAAAGCTTCCCAGGTTGGTATGGTAACGTTAAAGGTGCAGCAGCCAAATAGAAAATCTTGACAGCAGTGATATGAATCACAGACCCTTCACTATCTCCACTATTACTGTAATGTCACCTTATATAGTGTATATGACATCAGACCTGTGCTCTGTATGATGCAGTGAGATGAATCACAGACCCTTCACTATCTCCACCATTACTGTAATGTCACCTTATATAGTGTATATGACATCAGACCTATGCACTTTATGATGCAGTGAGATGAATCACAGACCCTTCACTATCTCCACCATTACTGTAATACCACCTTATATAGTGTATATGACATCAGACCTGTGCTCTGTATGATGTAGTGAGATGAATCACAGACCCTTCACTATCTCCACCATTACTGTAATGCCACCTTATATAGTGTATATGACATCAGACCTGTGCTCTGTATGATGCAGTGAGATGAATCACAGACCCTTCACTATCTCCACCATTACTGTAATGCCACCTTATATAGTGTATATGACATCAGACCTGTGCTCTGTATGATGCAGTGAGATGAATCACAGACCCTTCACTATCTCCACTATTACTGTAATGTCACCTTATATAGTGTATATGACATCAGACCTGTGCTCTGTATGATGCAGTGAGATGAATCACAGACCCTTCACTATCTCCACCATTACTGTAATGCCACCTTATATAGTGTATATGACATCAGACCTATGCACTTTATGATGCAGATGAATTACAGACCTTTCACCGTCTCCAACATTACTGTAATGTCACCTTATATAGTGTATATGACATCAGCACTGAGTGCTCTGTATGATGCAGTGAGGTGAATCACAGACCCTTCACTATCTCCACCATTACTGTAATACCACCTTATATAGTGTATATGATATCAGACCTGTGCTCTGTATGATGCAGTAAGATGAATCACAGACCCTTCACTATCTCCACCATTACTGTAATGTCACCTTATATAGTGTATATGACATCAGACGTGCTCTGTATAATGCAGTGAGATGAATCACAGACCCTTCACTATCTCCACCATTACTGTAATGCCACCTTATATAGTGTATATGACATCAGACCTGTGCTCTGTATGATGTAGTGAGATGAATCACAGACCCTTCACTATCTCCACCATTACTGTAATGCCACCTTATATAGTGTATATGACATCAGACCTGTGCTCTGTATGATGCAGTGAGATGAATCACAGACCCTTCACTATCTCCACCATTACTGTAATGTCACCTTATATAGTGTATATGACATCAGACCTGTGCTCTGTATGATGCAGTGAGATGAATCACAGACCCTTCACTATCTCCACCATTACTGTAATACCACCTTATATAGTGTATATGACATCAGACCTGTGCTCTGTATGATGCAGTAAGATGAATCACAGACCCTTCACTATCTCCACCATTACTGTAATGTCACCTTATATAGTGTATATGACATCAGACGTGCTCTGTATAATGCAGTGAGATGAATCACAGACCCTTCACTATCTCCACCATTACTGTAATGCCACCTTATATAGTGTATATGACATCAGACCTGTGCTCTGTATGATGTAGTGAGATGAATCACAGACCCTTCACTATCTCCACCATTACTGTAATGCCACCTTATATAGTGTATATGACATCAGACCTGTGCTCTGTATGATGCAGTGAGATGAATCACAGACTCTTCACTATCTCCACCATTACTGTAATGCCACCTTATATAGTGTATATGACATCAGACCTGTGCTCTGTATGATGCAGTGAGATGAATCACAGACCCCTCACTATCTCCACCATTACTGTAATGTCACCTTATATAGTGTATATGACATCAGACCTGTGCTCTGTATGATGCAGTGAGATGAATCACAGACCCTTCACTATCTCCACCATTACTGTAATGTCACCTTATATAGTGTATATGACATCAGACCTGTGCTCTGTATGATGCAGTGAGATGAATCACAGACCCTTCACTATCTCCACCATTACTGTAATGCCACCTTATATAGTGTATATGACATCAGACCTGTGCTCTGTATGATGCAGTGAGATGAATCACAGACCCTTCACTATCTCCACTATTACTGTAATGTCACCTTATATAGTGTATATGACATCAGACCTGTGCTCTGTATGATGCAGTGAGATGAATCACAGACCCTTCACTATCTCCACCATTACTGTAATGCCACCACCTTATATAGTGTATATGACATCAGACCTATGCACTTTATGATGCAGATGAATTACAGACCTTTCACCGTCTCCAACATTACTGTAATGTCACCTTATATAGTGTATATGACATCAGCACTGAGTGCTCTGTATGATGCAGTGAGGTGAATCACAGACCCTTCACTATCTCCACCATTACTGTAATGTCACCTTATATAGTGTATATGACATCAGACGTGCTCTGTATAATGCAGTGAGATGAATCACAGACCCTTCACTATCTCCACCATTACTGTAATGCCACCTTATATAGTGTATATGACATCAGACCTGTGCTCTGTATGATGTAGTGAGATGAATCACAGACCCTTCACTATCTCCACCATTACTGTAATGTCACCTTATATAGTGTATATGACATCAGACCTGTGCTCTGTATGATGCAGTGAGATGAATCACAGACCCTTCACTATCTCCACCATTACTGTAATGTCACCTTATATAGTGTATATGACATCAGACCTGTGCTCTGTATGATGCAGTGAGATGAATCATAGACCCTTCACTATCTCCACCATTACTGTAATGTCACCTTATATAGTGTATATGACATCAGACCTGTGCTCTGTGTGATGCAGTGAGATGAATCACAGACCCTTCACTATCTCCACCATTACTGTAATGTCACCTTATATAGTGTATATGACATCAGACCTGTGCTCTGTATGATGCAGTGAGATGAATCATAGACCCTTCACTATCTCCACCATTACTGTAATGTCACCTTATATAGTGTATATGACATCAGACCTGTGCTCTGTATGATGCAGGGAGATGAATCACAGACCCATCACTATCTCCACCATTACTGTAATGTCACCTTATATAGTGTATATGACATCATCACTGAGTGCTCTGTATGATGCAGTGAGGTGAATCACAGACCCTTCACTATCTCCACCATTACTGTAATGTCACCTTATATAGTGTATATGACATCAGACCTGTGCTCTGTATGATGCAGTGAGATGAATCACAGACCCCTCACTATCTCCACCATTACTGTAATGTCACCTTATATAGTGTATATGACATCATCACTGAGTGCTCTGTATGATGCAGTGAGATGAATCACAGACCCCTCACTATCTCCACCATTACTGTAGTCACCTTATATAGTGTATATGACGTCAGCACTGAGTGCTCTGTATTATGTAGTGAGATGAATCACAGACCCCTCACTATCTCCACCATTACTGTAATGCCATCTTATATAGTGTATATGACATCAGACCTGTGCTCTGTATGATGCAGTGAGATGAATCACAGACCCTTCACTATCTCCACCATTACTGTAATGACTCATGCTCTATGACATCAGCACTGTACGGTGTCCACCTACTACTGACTATTGGCTGAGGGGTTGTCAGCTGATGTCAGGTGGTGCTAGAGCGCCACACAGTGACTCATACATGTGTCTCTTCTGTATTTCCTGCTCAAATGTGTGGCAACTGCCATTTTAGTTCGTCTGAGATGAATTGCCACTTGTTTGGTTTAGTTAAAAACTGAAAAATTTGGAATATTCGCGTTGAACCAGTTTTGTGACAAAGCGGTTTGACCATCTCTAGTCATGTTCTCCACATCACAATCTAAACACTGACTGTTCTCATACAATTTATTAAGAGGAACATTTTCTTTATTATTTTTTGTGCATTTTCTTAGCACCTTACGAGAAAAGATGGTGTCAGTGAAAACAGATGACAGAATAGAGAGGCTTCTGTAAAGGGGTGAAATGCGCTGAACACTGGCTCTCTGTCACAGTGTCACTGTCAGAGGTAACATCATCCTGCTGTGACTGACATGATAAGTGATCCATCCAGTCCACAATGTCATCTGGTATCTCCATAATAATACACCTACAGAAGGGAATGGGCAACTGTGACTGCTGCTATTGGCCTGGTGGCTGGTGCTGATGGTGTTGGTGCTGATACCTGCGCTACAGTGGCCTACATTCTTACTGGCTGTGTCTTTTCTCTATGTCCGGTGTCTCTTCTCTATGTCCGGTGTCTCTTCTCTATGTCCGGTATCTCTTCTCTACGTCCGGTATCTCTTCTCTACGTCCGGTTTCTTTTCTCTATGTCCGGTTTCTCATCTCTATGTCCGGTTTCTCATCTCTATGTCCGGTTTCTTTTCTCTATGTCCGGTTTCTTTTCTCTATGTCCGGTTTCTTTTCTCTATGTTCGGTTTCTTTTCTCTATGTCCAGTTTCTTTTCTCTATGTCCAGTTTCTCATCTCTATGTCCGGTTTCTTTTCTCTATGTTCGGTTTCTTTTCTCTATGTCCAGTTTTTTTTTCTCTATGTCCGGTTTCTTTTCTCTATGTCTGGTTTCTCATCTCTATGTCCGGTTTCTCTTCTATATGTCCGGTGTCTCTTCTCTATGTCTGGTTTCTCATCTATATGTCCGGTGTCTCTTCTCTATGTCTGGTTTCTCATCTATATGTCCGGTGTCTCTTCTCTGTGTTCTGAATCTCTTCTCTTTATTTGGTGTCTCTTCTCTATGTCCACTTGCTCTTCTCTATGTCCAGTTTCTCATCTCTATGTCCGGTTTCTTTTCTCTATGTCCGGTGTCTCTTCTCTATGTCCAGTTTCTCATGTCTATGTCCGGTATCTCTTCTCTATGTCCGCTTGCTCTTCTCTATGTCCGGTTTCTCATCTCTATGTCCGGTTTCTTTTCTCTATGTCCGGTTTCTCATCTCTATGTCCGGTTTCTCATCTCTATGTCCGGTTTCTTTTCTCTATGTCCGGTTTCTTTTCTCTATGTCCGGTTTCTTTTCTCTATGTCCGATTTCTTTTCTCTATGTCCGATGTCTCATCTTTATGTCCAGTTTCTCATCTCTATGTCCGGTTTCTTTTCTCTATGTTCGGTTTCTTTTCTCTATGTCCGGTTTTTTTTCTCTATGTCCAGTTTCTTTTCTCTATGTCTGGTTTCTCATCTCTATGTCCGGTTTCTCTTCTATATGTCCGGTGTCTCTTCTCTATGTCTGGTTTCTCATCTATATGTCCGGTGTCTCTTCTCTATGTCTGGTTTCTCATCTATATGTCTGGTGTCTCTTCTCTGTGTTCTGAATCTCTTCTCTTTATTTGGTGTCTCTTCTCTATGTCCACTTGCTCTTCTCTATGTCCAGTTTCTCATCTCTATGTCCGGTTTCTTTTCTCTATGTCCGGTGTCTCTTCTCTATGTCCAGTTTCTCATCTCTATGTCCGGTGTCTCTTCTCTATGTCCGGTATCTCTTCTCTATGTCCGCTTGCTCTTCTCTATGTCCGGTTTCTCATCTCTATGTCCGGTTTCTTTTCTCTATGTCCGATGTCTCATCTTTATGTCCAGTTTCTCATCTCTATGTCCGGTTTCTTTTCTCTATGTTCGGTTTCTTTTCTCTATGTCCAGTTTTTTTTTCTCTATGTCCGGTTTCTTTTCTCTATGTCTGGTTTCTCATCTCTATGTCCGGTTTCTCTTCTATATGTCCGGTGTCTCTTCTCTATGTCTGGTTTCTCATCTATATGTCCGGTGTCTCTTCTCTATGTCTGGTTTCTCATCTATATGTCCGGTGTCTCTTCTCTGTGTTCTGAATCTCTTCTCTTTATTTGGTGTCTCTTCTCTATGTCCACTTGCTCTTCTCTATGTCCAGTTTCTCATCTCTATGTCCGGTTTCTTTTCTCTATGTCCGGTGTCTCTTCTCTATGTCCAGTTTCTCATCTCTATGTCCGGTGTCTCTTCTCTATGTCCGGTGTCTCTTCTCTATGTCCGCTTGCTCTTCTCTATGTCCGGTTTCTCATCTCTATGTCCGGTTTCTTTTCTCTATGTCCGATGTCTCATCTTTATGTCCAGTTTCTCATCTCTATGTCCGGTTTCTCATCTCTATGTCCGGTTTCTCATCTCTATGTCCGGTTTCTCATCTCTGTATCCGGTTTCTCATCTCTGTGTCCGGTTTCACTTCTCTATGTCCAGTTTCTCTTCTCTATTTCCGATTTCTCATTTCTATGTCCGGTTTCTCTTCTCTATGTCCGGTTTCTTTTCTCTATGTCCGGTTTCACTTCTCTATGTCCGGTTTCTCTTCTCTATTTCCGATTTCTCATCTCTATGTCCAGTTTCTCATCTCTATGTCCGGTTTCTTTTCTCTATGTCTGATGTCTCTTCTCTATGTCCGGTTTCTCTTCCCTATGTCCAGTTTTTCATCTCTATGTCCGGTCTCTCTTCTGTATGTCTCTTCTTGGCCACTGTGTGCCATGCTGTGTTTGTCTCTTTTATATGTCAGTATATTCAGGACTCGCACAGGCTGCAGTATAATAATGTGGGGAGATATACTAATCACAGTGCTTCAGAATTCTGGCATAATTTTTATCAAAAAACTGTTTGGCCTCCCTTGTGCCACATGAAGTGTTTTAGATACTTTTATGGCTTGGGTTGTGGCTTTGTGATAAAAGGTGTGGTCTCATAGGGAGTTGGTGTGGCTTAAGCTGTGATACAGTGCACCATTGAGACATCAATAGTGCAATCAACTGAGCCATCAACAGTGCTAAATACTGAGCCATAAACAGTGTTAACCACTGAGTCACTAATACTGTTAACCACTGAGCCCCTAATAGTATTAACCGCTGAGTCACTAATTGAGGTCACTAGGTCTTGAACCCTTGACTTCCCAGCCATGTTCTGCAGCCTTGACCATTAGGCCATTGTAGAAGCATGTTTATTCTTTGCCTTGCTTAGCCTGGTCCTTTCTATTGGAATGATTAGCTTATGGATCTCACCTGATCTGTGGCCAATCACAGTATAGTAGCATAGAAAAAGCATGTGCCCACACTGGTGCCTCTGGTTAGTGTAATATTGGCACCTTGTAGGTGCTGGACACAACCAGGGAGGTCCGGTAGGATACTCTCCCGTTCTTGGTGTGATAAGTTGCAGCTCACCCCAGGACCACTTGGCCGTAGGTCAGTGGTAATAATAGTAATATAAAGATCGAAAAGAAGAAAAAAAGGTGGGGGATTACATGAGCGCTGCTATATCCGGTAAACACGTTTTTTAAGTGGAATAAAAGCTTTGGATCTATCGTTTATGAGTGATCCTCCTTCACACATTTTTTTAACGTGTTTACCGGATATAGCAGCGCTCATGTAGTCCCCCTCCTTTTTTCTTCTTCTCTATCTATATATTACAATCACAGTATAGCAATCCCTATATAACCCCACAGCTTACTCCATCCTGTGCCTGATTATTCTGGCTGTCTGCTTCCTGTTTGCCCTGAGCCTCACCATTACTCTACTGCTCCTGTGTACCGAACTCTGCATACGTCTGACTATGGCTGATCTACTGCTCCTGTGTACCGAACTCTGCATACGTCTGACTATGGCTGATCTACTGCTCCTGTGTACCGAACTCTGCATACGTCTGACTATGGCTGATCTACTGCTCCTGTGTACTGAACGATGCATACGTCTGACTATGGCTGATCTACTGCTCCTGTGTACCGAATCCTGCATATGTCTGACTATGGCTGATCTACTGCTCCTGTGTACCGAACTCTGCATACGTCTGACTATGGCTGATCTACTGCTCCTGTGTACCGAACTCTGCATACGTCTGACTATGGCTGATCTACTGCTCCTGTGTACCGAACTCTGCATACGTCTGACTATGGCTGATCTACTGCTCCTGTGTACCGAACTCTGCAAACGTCTGACTATGGCTGATCTACTGCTCCTGTGTACCGAATCCTGCATATGTCTGACTACGGCTGATCTACTGCTCCTGTGTACCGAACTCTGCATACGTCTGACTATGGCTGATCTACTGCTCCTGTGTACCGAACTCTGCATACGTCTGACCACAGCTGATCTACTGCTCCTCTGTACCGACTCCTGCATACGTCTGACCACGGTTGCTTCTTACCCCTGAGGTACTATTCCTGTGATTTAACTCCTCAGCTACTACTGTTTAAGTACTGTGCCATTGCCTCAGAAATTGGACTCCAGATCTGATAACTAGCATGGTTACACTAATAGTGCTAACCACTGAGTCACTAATATTCCTAACCACTGAGTCACTAATAGTGCTAATCATACTGGAAACATCAAAAACCCTCATTGTCGCTCTGATTCTCTCTCGTCTTCACTATTACAATTCTCTTCTAATTCTTCTTCCTCTTACTATACTCTCCCCACTACAATCTGTCCTGAATGTGGCCGCCAGACTCCTCTTTCTGCCAAACCGGTACACAGATGCATCTACCTGGTGTCAGTCACTGTATTGGTTGCCCATCCATCACAGAATACAATATAAAACTATCACACTGACCCACAAATCCATCCATAGCGCTGCGCCCCTATATCTCCTCTCTAGTCACTGTCTACTGCCCTAACCGTCCTCTCTGTTCTGCCAATGACCTTAGACTTGTATCCTCTGTTATCCAATCATCCCATTCCTGTCTCCAAGACTTTTCTCAAGCTGCACCGGTGCTCTGGAACGCTTTACCCCAGACAATCCGATTAATCCCCAACTACAGAATCTTCAAAACTGCTCTAAAATCACTTCTGTATGATCAGGCTTATCATGTGCCCTGATCACAGTGTAGTGTGCGGAGGTGCAGAACAATAACACCTTTTATCCTTCCTCCTCTGTTCCTCAGATCCGGCCCCTCCATCTAGAAGTTACCCTGCACTCCTTACACTTAGTATCTGTTTATTCACAGATACTGGCTGGTGACGGCTCATACAGCTTTAGTTACACAACCTTTTCTATTACAAAATGGCCGGACCATGGCAGCAAACAAGCCCTCTGACCTCTTGTATCCCCCTATCTCCTCATAGATTGTAAGCTCTTGTATCCTCTCTATCTCCTCATAGATTGTAAGCTCTTGTGAGCAGGGCCCTCACTCCTCTTGTGTCCTCTCTATCTCCTCATAGACTGTAAGCTCTTGTGAGCGGGGCCCTCACTCCTCTTGTGTCCTCCTATCTCCTCATAGATTGTAAGCTCTTGTGAGCGGGGTCCTCACTCCTCTTGTGTCCTCCTCCTGCTATCTCCTCATAGATTGTAAGCTCTTGTGAGCGGGGCCCTCACTCCTCTTGTGTCCTCCTCCTATCTCCTCATAGATTGTAAGCTCTTGTGAGCAGGGCCCTCACTCCTCTTGTGTCCTCCTATAGCCTCATAGACGGTAAGCTCTTGTGAGCGGGGCCCTCACTCCTGTTGTGTCCCCCTATCTCCTCATAGATTGTAAGCTCTTGTGAGCGGGGTCCTCACTCCTCTTGTGTCCTCCTCTCTATCTCCTCATAGATTGTAAGCTCTTGTGAGCGGGGCCCTCACTCCTCTTGTGTCCTCTCTATCTCCTCATAGATTGTAAGCTCTTGTGAGCGGGGTCCTCACTCCTCTTGTGTCCTCCTCTCTGTCTCCTCATAGATTGTAAGCTCTTGTGAGCGGGGCCCTCAATCCTCTTGTGTCCTCCTCCTATCTCCTCATAGATTGTAAGCTCTTGTGAGCGGGGCCCTCACTCCTCTTGTGTCCTCCTCCTATCTCCTCATAGATTGTAAGCTCTTGTGAGCGGGGCCCTCACTTCTCTTGTGTCCTCCTCTCTATCTCCTCATAGATTGTAAGCTCTTGTGAGCGGGGTCCTCACTCCTCTTGTGTCCTCCTCCTATCTCCTCACAGAATGTAAGCTCTTGTGAGCGAGGTCCTCACTCCTCTTGTGTCCTCCTCTCTATCTCCTCATAGATTGTAAGCTCTTGTGAGCGGGGCCCTCACTCCTCTTGTGTCCTCCTCTATCTCCTCATAGATTGTAAGCTCTTGTGAGCGGGGCCCTCACTCCTCTTGTGTCCTCCCCTTATCTCCTCATAGATTGTAAGCTCTTGTGAGCGGGGTCCTCACTCCTCTTGTGTCCTCCTCCTATCTCCTCATAGATTGTAAGCTCTTGTGAGCGGGGCCCTCACTCCTCTTGTGTCCTTCTATCTCCTCATAGATTGTAAGCTCTTGTGAGCGGGGTCCTCACTCCTCTTGTGTCCTCTCTATCTCCTCATAGATTGTAAGCTCTTGTGAGCGGGGCCCTCACTCCTCTTGTGTCCTCCTCCTATTTCCTCATAGATTGTAAGCTCTTGTGAGCTTGGTCCTCACTCCTCTTGTGTCCTCCTCCTATCTCCTCATAGATTGTAAGCTCTTGTGAGCAGGGCCCTCACTCCTCTTGTGTCCTCCTATAGCCTCATAGACGGTAAGCTCTTGTGAGCGGGGTCCTCACTCCTCTTGTGTCCTCCTCCTATCTCCTCATAGATTGTAAGCTCTTGTGAGCGAGGTCCTCACTCCTCTTGTGTCCTCCTCCTATCTCCTCATAGATTACAAGCTCTTGTGAGCGGGGCCCTCACTCCTGTTGTGTCCCCCTATCTCCTCATAGATTGTAAGCTCTTGTGAGCGGGGTCCTCACTCCTCTTGTGTCCTCCTCTCTATCTCCTCATAGATTGTAAGCTCTTGTGAGCGGGGCCCTCACTCCTCTTGTGTCCTCTCTATCTCCTCATAGATTGTAAGCTCTTGTGAGCGGGGTCCTCACTCCTCGTGTCCTCCTCTCTGTCTCCTCATAGATTGTAAGCTCTTGTGAGCGGGGCCCTCAATCCTCTTGTGTCCTCTCTATCTCCTCATAGACTGTAAGCTCTTGTGAGCAGGGTCCTCACTCCTCTTGTGTCCTCCTCTCTATCTCCTCATACATTGTAAGCTCTTGTGAGTGGGGCCCTCACTTCTCTTGTGTCCTCCTCCTATCTCCTCATAGATTGTAAGCTCTTGTGAGCGGGGCCCTCACTCCTCTTGTGTCCTCATCCTATCTCCTCATAGATTGTAAGCTCTTGTGAGCTTGGTCCTCACTCCTCTTGTGTCCTCCTCCTATCTCCTCATAGATTGTAAGCTCTTGTGAGCGGGGTCCTCACTCCTCTTGTGTCCTCCTATAGCCTCATAGATTGTAAGCTCTTGTGAGCGGGGCCCTCACTCCTCTTGTGTCCTCCTCCTATCTCCTCATAGATTGTAAGCTCTTGTGAGCGGGGTCCTCACTCCTCTTGTGTCCTCCTATCTCCTCATAGATTGTAAGCTCTTGTGAGCGGGGTCCTCACTCCTCTTGTGTCCTCCTCCTATCTCCTCATAGATTGTAAGCTCTTGTGAGCGGGGCCCTCACTCCTCTTGTGTCCTCTCTATTTCCTCATAGATTGTAAGCTCTTGTGAGCAGGGCACTCACTCCTCTTGTGTCCTCCTCCTATCTCCTCATAGATTGTAAGCTCTTGTGTCCAGGCCCTCACTCCTCTTGTGTCCTTCTATCTCCTCATAGATTGTAAGCTCTTGTGAGAGGGGTCCTCACTCCTCTTGTGTCCTCCTCTCTGTCTCCTCATAGATTGTAAACTCTTGTGAGCGGGGCCCTCAATCCTCTTGTGTCCTCTCTATCTCCTCATAGACTGTAAGCTCTTGTGAGCAGGGTCCTCACTCCTCTTGTGTCCTCCTCTCTATCTCCTCATACATTGTAAGCTCTTGTGAGCGGGGCCCTCACTTCTCTTGTGTCCTCCTCTCTATCTCCTCATAGATTGTAAGCTCTTGTGAGCGGGGCCCTCACTCCTCTTGTGTCCTCCTCCTATCTCCTCACAGATTGTAAGCTCTTGTGAGCGGGGCCCTCACTTCTCTTGTGTCCTCCTCTCTATCTCCTCATAGATTGTAAGCTCTTGTGAGCGGGGTCCTCACTCCTCTTGTGTCCTCCTCCTATCTCCTCATAGATTGTAAGCTCTTGTGAGCGGGGCCCTCACTCCTCTTGTGTCCTCATCCTATCTCCTCATAGATTGTAAGCTCTTGTGAGCTTGGTCCTCACTCCTCTTGTGTCCTCCTCCTATCTCCTCATAGATTGTAAGCTCTTGTGAGCGGGGTCCTCACTCCTCTTGTGTCCTCCTATAGCCTCATAGATTGTAAGCTCTTGTGAGCGGGGCCCTCACTCCTCTTGTGTCCTCCTCCTATCTCCTCATAGATTGTAAGCTCTTGTGAGCGGGGTCCTCACTCCTCTTGTGTCCTCCTCCTATCTCCTCATAGATTGTAAGCTCTTGTGAGCGGGGCCCTCACTCCTCTTGTGTCCTCCCCTTATCTCCTCATAGATTGTAAGCTCTTGTGAACGGGGTCCTCACTCCTCTTGTGTCCTCCTCCTATCTCCTCATAGATTGTAAGCTCTTGTGAGCGGGGCCCTCACTCCTCTTGTGTCCTTCTATCACCTCATAGATTGTAAGCTCTTGTGAGCGGGGTCCTCACTCCTCTTGTGTCCTCTCTATCTCCTCATAGATTGTAAGCTCTTGTGAGCGGGGCCCTCACTCCTCTTGTGTCCTCCTCCTATCTCCTCATAGATTGTAAGCTCTTGTGAGCGAGGTCCTCACTCCTCTTGTGTCCTCCTCCTATCTCCTCATAGATTACAAGCTCTTGTGAGCGGGGCCCTCACTCCTGTTGTGTCCTCTCTATCTCCTCATAGACTGTAAGCTCTTGTGAGCAGGGTCCTCACTCCTCTTGTGTCCTCCTCTCTATCTCCTCATACATTGTAAGCTCTTGTGAGCGGGGCCCTCACTTCTCTTGTGTCCTCCTCTCTGTCTCCTCATAGATTGTAAGCTCTTGTGAGCGGGGGCCCTCACTCCTCTTGTGTCCTCCTCCTATCTCCTCATAGATTGTAAGCTCTTGTGAGCAGGGCCCTCACTTCTCTTGTGTCCTCCTCTCTATCTCCTCATAGATTGTAAGCTCTTGTGAGCGGGGTCCTCACTCCTCTTGTGTCCTCCTCCTATCTCCTCATAGATTGTAAGCTCTTGTGAGCGGGGCCCTCACTCCTCTTGTGTCCTCATCCTATCTCCTCATAGATTGTAAGCTCTTGTGAGCTTGGTCCTCACTCCTCTTGTGTCCTCCTCCTATCTCCTCATAGATTGTAAGCTCTTGTGAGCGGGGTCCTCACTCCTCTTGTGTCCTCCTATAGCCTCATAGATTGTAAGCTCTTGTGAGCGGGGCCCTCACTCCTCTTGTGTCCTCCTCCTATCTCCTCATAGATTGTAAGGTCTTGTGAGCGGGGTCCTCACTCCTCTTGTGTCCTCCTCCTATCTCCTCATAGATTGTAAGCTCTTGTGAGCGAGGTCCTCACTCCTCTTGTGTCCTCCTCTCTATCTCCTCATAGATTGTAAGCTCTTGTGAGCGGGGCCCTCACTCCTCTTGTGTCCTCCTCTATCTCCTCATAGATTGTAAGCTCTTGTGAGCGGGGCCCTCACTCCTCTTGTGTCCTCCTCCTATCTCCTCATAGATTGTAAGCTCTTGTGAGCGGGCTCCTCACTCCTCTTGTGTCCTCCTCCTATCTCCTCATAGATTGTAAGCTCCTGTGAGCGGGGTCCTCACTCCTCTTGTGTCCTCTCTATCTCCTCATAGATTGTAAGCTCTTGTGAGCGGGGTCCTCACTCCTCTTGTGTCCTCCTATCTCCTCATAGATTGTAAGCTCTTGTGAGCGGGGTCCTCACTCCTCTTGTGTCCTCTCTATCTCCTCATAGATTGTAAGCTCTTGTGAGCGGGGCCCTCGCTCCTCTTGTGTCCTCCTCCTATCTCCTCACAGATTGTAAGCTCTTGTGAGCGGGGCCCTCACTCCTCTTGTGTCCTCCTAATAGATTGTAAGCTCTTGTGAGCGGGGTCCTCACTCCTCTTGTGTCCTCCTATCTCCACATAGATTGTAAGCTCTTGTGAGCGGGGTCCTCACTCCTCTTGTGTCCTCCTCCTATCTCCTCACAGATTGTAAGCTCTTGTGAGCGGGGCCCTCACTCTTCTTGTGTCCTCCTATCTCCTCATAGATTGTAAGCTCTTGTGAGCGGGGTCCTCACTCCTCTTGTGTCCTCCTCTCTATCTCCTCATACATTGTAAGCTCTTGTGAGCGGGGCCCTCACTTCTCTTGTGTCCTCCTCTCTGTCTCCTCATAGATTGTAAGCTCTTGTGAGCGGGGCCCTCACTCCTCTTGTGTCCTCCTCCTATCTCCTCATAGATTGTAAGCTCTTGTGAGCAGGGCCCTCACTTCTCTTGTGTCCTCCTCTCTATCTCCTCATAGATTGTAAGCTCTTGTGAGCGGGGTCCTCACTCCTCTTGTGTCCTCCTCCTATCTCCTCATAGATTGTAAGCTCTTGTGAGCGGGGCCCTCACTCCTCTTGTGTCCTCATCCTATCTCCTCATAGATTGTAAGCTCTTGTGAGCTTGGTCCTCACTCCTCTTGTGTCCTCCTCCTATCTCCTCATAGATTGTAAGCTCTTGTGAGCGGGGTCCTCACTCCTCTTGTGTCCTCCTATAGCCTCATAGATTGTAAGCTCTTGTGAGCGGGGCCCTCACTCCTCTTGTGTCCTCCTCCTATCTCCTCATAGATTGTAAGGTCTTGTGAGCGGGGTCCTCACTCCTCTTGTGTCCTCCTCCTATCTCCTCATAGATTGTAAGCTCTTGTGAGCGAGGTCCTCACTCCTCTTGTGTCCTCCTCTCTATCTCCTCATAGATTGTAAGCTCTTGTGAGCGGGGCCCTCACTCCTCTTGTGTCCTCCTCTATCTCCTCATAGATTGTAAGCTCTTGTGAGCGGGGCCCTCACTCCTCTTGTGTCCTCCTCCTATCTCCTCATAGATTGTAAGCTCTTGTGAGCGGGCTCCTCACTCCTCTTGTGTCCTCCTCCTATCTCCTCATAGATTGTAAGCTCCTGTGAGCGGGGTCCTCACTATCTCCTCATAGATTGTAAGCTCTTGTGAGCGGGGTCCTCACTCCTCTTGTGTCCTCCTATCTCCTCATAGATTGTAAGCTCTTGTGAGTGGGGTCCTCACTCCTCTTGTGTCCTCTCTATCTCCTCATAGATTGTAAGCTCTTGTGAGCGGGGCCCTCGCTCCTCTTGTGTCCTCCTCCTATCTCCTCACAGATTGTAAGCTCTTGTGAGCGGGGCCCTCACTCCTCTTGTGTCCTCCTAATAGATTGTAAGCTCTTGTGAGCGGGGTACTCACTCCTCTTGTGTCCTCCTATCTCCACATAGATTGTAAGCTCTTGTGAGCGGGGTCCTCACTCCTCTTGTGTCCTCCTCCTATCTCCTCACAGATTGTAAGCTCTTGTGAGCGGGGCCCTCACTCTTCTTGTGTCCTCCTATCTCCTCATAGATTGTAAGCTCTTGTGAGCGGGGTCCTCACTCCTCTTGTGTCCTCCTCCTATCTCCTCATAGATTGTAAGCTCTTGTGAGCGAGGTCCTCACTCCTCTTGTGTCCTCCTCCTATCTCCTCATAGATTGTAAGCTCTTGTGAGCGGGGCCCTCACTCCTCTTGTGTCCTCCTCTCTATCTCCTCATAGATTGTAAGCTCTTGTGAGCGGGGCCCTCACTCCTCTTGTGTTCTCCTCCTATCTCCTCATAGATTGTAAGCTCTTGTGAGCGAGGTCCTCACTCCTCTTGTGTCCTCTCTATCTCCTCACAGATTGTAAGCTCTTGTGAGCGGGGGCCCTCACTCCTCTTGTGTCCTCCTAATAGATTGTAAGCTCTTGTGAGCGGGGTCCTCACTCCTCTTATGTCCTCCTATCTCCTCATAGATTGTAAGCTCTTGTGAGCGGGGTCCTCACTCCTCTTGTGTCCTCTCTATCTCCTCACAGATTGTAAGCTCTTGTGAGCGGGGCCCTCACTCCTCTTGTGTCCTTCTATCACCTCATAGATTGTAAGCTCTTGTGAGCGGGGTCCTCACTCCTCTTGTGTCCTCTCTATCTCCTCATAGATTGTAAGCTCTTGTGAGCTTGGTCCTCACTCCTCTTGTGTCCTCCTCCTATCTCCTCATAGATTGTAAGCTCTTGTGAGCGGGGTCCTCACTCCTCTTGTGTCCTCCTATAGCCTCATAGATTGTAAGCTCTTGTGAGCGGGGCCCTCACTCCTCTTGTGTCCTCCTCCTATCTCCTCATAGATTGTAAGCTCTTGTGAGCGGGGTCCTCACTCCTCTTGTGTCCTCCTCCTATCTCCTCATAGATTGTAAGCTCTTGTGAGCGGGGCCCTCACTCCTCTTGTGTCCTCCCCTTATCTCCTCATAGATTGTAAGCTCTTGTGAACGGGGTCCTCACTCCTCTTGTGTCCTCCTCCTATCTCCTCATAGATTGTAAGCTCTTGTGAGCGGGGCCCTCACTCCTCTTGTGTCCTTCTATCACCTCATAGATTGTAAGCTCTTGTGAGCGGGGTCCTCACTCCTCTTGTGTCCTCTCTATCTCCTCATAGATTGTAAGCTCTTGTGAGCGGGGCCCTCACTCCTCTTGTGTCCTCCTCCTAGCTCCTCATAGATTGTAAGCTCTTGTGAGCGAGGTCCTCACTCCTCTTGTGTCCTCCTCCTATCTCCTCATAGATTACAAGCTCTTGTGAGCGGGGCCCTCACTCCTGTTGTGTCCTCTCTATCTCCTCATAGACTGTAAGCTCTTGTGAGCAGGGTCCTCACTCCTCTTGTGTCCTCCTCTCTATCTCCTCATACATTGTAAGCTCTTGTGAGCGGGGCCCTCACTTCTCTTGTGTCCTCCTCTCTGTCTCCTCATAGATTGTAAGCTCTTGTGAGCGGGGCCCTCACTCCTCTTGTGTCCTCCTCCTATCTCCTCATAGATTGTAAGCTCTTGTGAGCAGGGCCCTCACTTCTCTTGTGTCCTCCTCTCTATCTCCTCATAGATTGTAAGCTCTTGTGAGCGGGGTCCTCACTCCTCTTGTGTCCTCCTCCTATCTCCTCATAGATTGTAAGCTCTTGTGAGCGGGGCCCTCACTCCTCTTGTGTCCTCATCCTATCTCCTCATAGATTGTAAGCTCTTGTGAGCTTGGTCCTCACTCCTCTTGTGTCCTCCTCCTATCTCCTCATAGATTGTAAGCTCTTGTGAGCGGGGTCCTCACTCCTCTTGTGTCCTCCTATAGCCTCATAGATTGTAAGCTCTTGTGAGCGGGGCCCTCACTCCTCTTGTGTCCTCCTCCTATCTCCTCATAGATTGTAAGGTCTTGTGAGCGGGGTCCTCACTCCTCTTGTGTCCTCCTCCTATCTCCTCATAGATTGTAAGCTCTTGTGAGCGAGGTCCTCACTCCTCTTGTGTCCTCCTCTCTATCTCCTCATAGATTGTAAGCTCTTGTGAGCGGGGCCCTCACTCCTCTTGTGTCCTCCTCTATCTCCTCATAGATTGTAAGCTCTTGTGAGCGGGGCCCTCACTCCTCTTGTGTCCTCCTCCTATCTCCTCATAGATTGTAAGCTCTTGTGAGCGGGCTCCTCACTCCTCTTGTGTCCTCCTCCTATCTCCTCATAGATTGTAAGCTCCTGTGAGCGGGGTCCTCACTCCTCTTGTGTCCTCTCTATCTCCTCATAGATTGTAAGCTCTTGTGAGCGGGGTCCTCACTCCTCTTGTGTCCTCCTATCTCCTCATAGATTGTAAGCTCTTGTGAGCGGGGTCCTCACTCCTCTTGTGTCCTCTCTATCTCCTCATAGATTGTAAGCTCTTGTGAGCGGGGCCCTCGCTCCTCTTGTGTCCTCCTCCTATCTCCTCACAGATTGTAAGCTCTTGTGAGCGGGGCCCTCACTCCTCTTGTGTCCTCCTAATAGATTGTAAGCTCTTGTGAGCGGGGTCCTCACTCCTCTTGTGTCCTCCTATCTCCACATAGATTGTAAGCTCTTGTGAGCGGGGTCCTCACTCCTCTTGTGTCCTCCTCCTATCTCCTCACAGATTGTAAGCTCTTGTGAGCGGGGCCCTCACTCTTCTTGTGTCCTCCTATCTCCTCATAGATTGTAAGCTCTTGTGAGCGGGGTCCTCACTCCTCTTGTGTCCTCCTCTCTATCTCCTCATACATTGTAAGCTCTTGTGAGCGGGGCCCTCACTTCTCTTGTGTCCTCCTCTCTGTCTCCTCATAGATTGTAAGCTCTTGTGAGCGGGGCCCTCACTCCTCTTGTGTCCTCCTCCTATCTCCTCATAGATTGTAAGCTCTTGTGAGCAGGGCCCTCACTTCTCTTGTGTCCTCCTCTCTATCTCCTCATAGATTGTAAGCTCTTGTGAGCGGGGTCCTCACTCCTCTTGTGTCCTCCTCCTATCTCCTCATAGATTGTAAGCTCTTGTGAGCGGGGCCCTCACTCCTCTTGTGTCCTCATCCTATCTCCTCATAGATTGTAAGCTCTTGTGAGCTTGGTCCTCACTCCTCTTGTGTCCTCCTCCTATCTCCTCATAGATTGTAAGCTCTTGTGAGCGGGGTCCTCACTCCTCTTGTGTCCTCCTATAGCCTCATAGATTGTAAGCTCTTGTGAGCGGGGCCCTCACTCCTCTTGTGTCCTCCTCCTATCTCCTCATAGATTGTAAGGTCTTGTGAGCGGGGTCCTCACTCCTCTTGTGTCCTCCTCCTATCTCCTCATAGATTGTAAGCTCTTGTGAGCGAGGTCCTCACTCCTCTTGTGTCCTCCTCTCTATCTCCTCATAGATTGTAAGCTCTTGTGAGCGGGGCCCTCACTCCTCTTGTGTCCTCCTCTATCTCCTCATAGATTGTAAGCTCTTGTGAGCGGGGCCCTCACTCCTCTTGTGTCCTCCTCCTATCTCCTCATAGATTGTAAGCTCTTGTGAGCGGGCTCCTCACTCCTCTTGTGTCCTCCTCCTATCTCCTCATAGATTGTAAGCTCCTGTGAGCGGGGTCCTCACTATCTCCTCATAGATTGTAAGCTCTTGTGAGCGGGGTCCTCACTCCTCTTGTGTCCTCCTATCTCCTCATAGATTGTAAGCTCTTGTGAGCGGGGTCCTCACTCCTCTTGTGTCCTCTCTATCTCCTCATAGATTGTAAGCTCTTGTGAGCGGGGCCCTCGCTCCTCTTGTGTCCTCCTCCTATCTCCTCACAGATTGTAAGCTCTTGTGAGCGGGGCCCTCACTCCTCTTGTGTCCTCCTAATAGATTGTAAGCTCTTGTGAGCGGGGTCCTCACTCCTCTTGTGTCCTCCTATCTCCACATAGATTGTAAGCTCTTGTGAGCGGGGTCCTCACTCCTCTTGTGTCCTCCTCCTATCTCCTCACAGATTGTAAGCTCTTGTGAGCGGGGCCCTCACTCTTCTTGTGTCCTCCTATCTCCTCATAGATTGTAAGCTCTTGTGAGCGGGGTCCTCACTCCTCTTGTGTCCTCCTCCTATCTCCTCATAGATTGTAAGCTCTTGTGAGCGAGGTCCTCACTCCTCTTGTGTCCTCCTCCTATCTCCTCATAGATTGTAAGCTCTTGTGAGCGGGGCCCTCACTCCTCTTGTGTCCTCCTCTCTATCTCCTCATAGATTGTAAGCTCTTGTGAGCGGGGCCCTCACTCCTCTTGTGTTCTCCTCCTATCTCCTCATAGATTGTAAGCTCTTGTGAGCGAGGTCCTCACTCCTCTTGTGTCCTCTCTATCTCCTCACAGATTGTAAGCTCTTGTGAGCGGGGCCCTCACTCCTCTTGTGTCCTCCTAATAGATTGTAAGCTCTTGTGAGCGGGGCCCTCACTCCTCTTGTGTCCTCCTCCTATCTCCTCATAGATTGTAAGCTCTTGTGAGCGGGGTCCTCACTCCTCTTGTGTCCTCTCTATCTCCTCATAGATTGTAAGCTCTTGTGAGCGGGCTCCTCACTCCTCTTGTGTCCTCCTCCTATCTCCTCATAGATTGTAAGCTCCTGTGAGCGGGGTCCTCACTCCTCTTGTGTCCTCTCTATCTCCTCATAGATTGTAAGCTCTTGTGAGCGGGGTCCTCACTCCTCTTGTGTCCTCCTATCTCCTCATAGATTGTAAGCTCTTGTGAGCGGGGTCCTCACTCCTCTTGTGTCCTCTCTATCTCCTCATAGATTGTAAGCTCTAGTGAGCGGGGCCCTCGCTCCTCTTGTGTCCTCCTCCTATCTCCTCACAGATTGTAAGCTCTTGTGAGCGGGGCCCTCACTCCTCTTGTGTCCTCCTAATAGATTGTAAGCTCTTGTGAGCGGGGTCCTCACTCCTCTTGTGTCCTCCTATCTCCTCATAGATTGTAAGCTCTTGTGAGCGGGGTCCTCACTCCTCTTGTGTCCTCCTCCTATCTCCTCACAGATTGTAAGCTCTTGTGAGCGGGGCCCTCACTCTTCTTGTGTCCTCCTATCTCCTCATAGATTGTAAGCTCTTGTGAGCGAGGTCCTCACTCCTCTTGTGTCCTCCTCCTATCTCCTCATAGATTGTAAGCTCTTGTGAGCGGGGCCCTCACTCCTCTTGTGTCCTCCTCTCTATCTCCTCATAGATTGTAAGCTCTTGTGAGCGAGGTCCTCACTCCTCTTGTGTCCTCCTCCTATCTCCTCATAGATTGTAAGCTCTTGTGAGCGAGGTCCTCACTCCTCTTGTGTCCTCTCTATCTCCTCACAGATTGTAAGCTCTTGTGAGCGGGGCCCTCACTCCTCTTGTGTCCTCCTAATAGATTGTAAGCTCTTGTGAGCGGGGTCTTCACTCCTCTTGTGTCCTCCTTTCTCCTCATAGATTGTAAGCTCTTGTGAGCGGGGCCCTCACTCCTCTTGTGTCCTCCTAATAGATTGTAAGCTCTTGTGAGCGGGGCCCTCTCTCCTCTTGTGTCCTCTCTATCTCCTCATAGATTGTAAGCTCTTGTGAGCGGGGCCCTCACTCCTCTTGTGTTCTCCTCCTATCTCCTCATAGATTGTAAGCTCTTGTGAGCGAGGTCCTCACTCCTCTTGTGTCCTCTCTATCTCCTCACAGATTGTAAGCTCTTGTGAGCGGGGCCCTCACTCCTCTTGTGTCCTCCTAATAGACTGTAAGCTCTTGTGAGCGGGGCCCTCACTCCTCTTGTGTCCTCTCTATCTCCTCATAGATTGTAAGCTCTTGTGAGCGGGGTCCTCACTCCTCTTGTGTCCTCCTCTCTATCTCCTCATAGATTGTAAGCTCTTGTGAGCGGGGCCCTCACTCCTCTTGTGTCCTCCTCCTATCTCCTCATAGATTGTAAGCTCTTGTGAGCGGGGCCCTCACTCCTCTTGTGTCCTCCTCATAGATTGTAAGCTCTTGTGAGCGGGGTCCTCACTCCTCTTGTGTCCTCTCTATCTCCTCATAGATTGTAAGCTCTTGTGAGCGGGGTCCTCACTCCTCTTGTGTCCCGCTCTCTATCTCCTCATAGATTGTAAGCTCTTGTGAGCGGGGTCCTCACTCCTCTTGTGTCCTCTCTATCTCCTCATAGATTGTAAGCTCTTGTGAGCGGGGTCCTCACTCCTTTTGTGTCCTCTCTATCTCCTCATAGATTGTAAGCTCTTGTGAGCGGGGCCCTCACTCCTCTTGTGTCCTCCTATCTCCTCATAGATTGTAAGCTCTTGTGAGCGGGGTCCTCACTCCTCTTGTGTCCTCCTCCTATCTCCTCATAGATTGTAAGCTCTTGTGAGCGGGGTCCTCACTCCTCTTGTGTCCTCTCTATCTCCTCATAGATTGTAAGCTCTTGTGAGCGGGGCCCTCACTCCTCTTGTGTCCCGCTCTCTATCTCCTCATAGATTGTAAGCTCTTGTGAGCGGGGTCCTCACTCCTCTTGTGTCCTCCTCTCTATCTCCTCATAGATTGTAAGCTCTTGTGAGCGGGGTCCTCACTCCTCTTGTGTCCTCTCTATCTCCTCATAGATTGTAAGCTCTTGTGAGCGGGGTCCTCACTCCTCTTGTGTCCCGCTCTCTATCTCCTCATAGATTGTAAGCTCTTGTGAGCGGGGTCCTCACTCCTCTTGTGTGCTCCTCTCTATCTCCTCATAGATTGTAAGCTCTTGTGTGCGGGGTCCTCACTCCTCTTGTGTCCTCCTATCTCCTCATAGATTGTAAGCTCTTGTGAGCGGGGTCCTCACTCCTCTTGTGTCCTCTCTATCTCCTCATAGATTGTAAGCTCTTGTGAGCGGGGCCCTCACTCCTCTTGTGTCCTCCTCCTATCTCCTCATAGATTGTAAGCTCTTGTGAGCGGGCTCCTCACTCCTCTTGTGTCCTCCTCCTATCTCCTCATAGATTGTAAGCTCCTGTGAGCGGGGTCCTCACTCCTCTTGTGTCCTCTCTATCTCCTCATAGATTGTAAGCTCTTGTGAGCGGGGTCCTCACTCCTCTTGTGTCCTCTCTATCTCCTCATAGATTGTAAGCTCTTGTGAGCGGGCTCCTCACTCCTCTTGTGTCCTCCTCCTATCTCCTCATAGATTGTAAGCTCTTGTGAGCGGGCTCCTCACTCCTCTTGTGTCCTCTTTATCTCCTCATAGACTGTAAGCTCCTGTGAGCGGGGCCCTCACTCCTCTTGTGTCCTCCTCTCTATCTCCTCATAGATTGTAAGCTCTTGTGAGCGAGGTCCTCACTCCTCTTGTGTCCTCCTCCTATCTCCTCATCTCCTCATAGATTGTAAGCTCTTGTGAGCGGGGTCCTCGCTCCTCTTGTGTCCTCCTCCTATCTCCTCATAGATTGTAAGCTCTTGTGAGCGAGGTCCTCACTCCTCTTGTGTCCTCCTCTCTATCTCCTCATAGACTGTAAGCTCTTGTGAGCGGGGTCCTCACTCCTCTTGTGTCCTCTCTATCTCCTCATAGATTGTAAGCTCCTGTGAGCGGGGCCCTCACTCCTCTTGTGTCCTCCTCTCTATCTCCTCATAGATTGTAAGCTCTTGTGAGCGAGGTCCTCACTCCTCTTGTGTCCTCCTCTCTATCTCCTCATAGACTGTAAGCTCTTGTGAGCGGGGTCCTCACTCCTCTTGTGTCCTCTCTATCTCCTCATAGATTGTAAGCTCTTGTGTGCGGGGTCCTCACTCCTCTTGTGTCCTCTATATCTCCTCATAGATTGTAAGCTCTTGTGAGCGGGGTCCTCACTCCTCTTGTGTCCTCTCTATCTCCTCATAGATTGTAAGCTCTTGTGAGCGGGCTCCTCACTCCTCTTGTGTCCTCCTCCTATCTCCTCATAGATTGTAAGCTCTTGTGAGCGGGCTCCTCACTCCTCTTGTGTCCTCTTTATCTCCTCATAGACTGTAAGCTCCTGTGAGCGGGGCCCTCACTCCTCTTGTGTCCTCCTCTCTATCTCCTCATAGATTGTAAGCTCTTGTGAGCGAGGTCCTCACTCCTCTTGTGTCCTCCTCCTATCTCCTCATCTCCTCATAGATTGTAAGCTCTTGTGAGCGGGGTCCTCGCTCCTCTTGTGTCCTCCTCCTATCTCCTCATAGATTGTAAGCTCTTGTGAGCGAGGTCCTCACTCCTCTTGTGTCCTCCTCTCTATCTCCTCATAGACTGTAAGCTCTTGTGAGCGGGGTCCTCACTCCTCTTGTGTCCTCTCTATCTCCTCATAGACTGTAAGCTCTTGTGAGCGAGGTCCTCACTCCTCTTGTGTCCTCCTCTCTATCTCCTCATAGATTGTAAGCTCCTGTGAGCGGGGCCCTCACTCCTCTTGTGTCCTCCTCTCTATCTCCTCATAGATTGTAAGCTCTTGTGAGCGAGGTCCTCACTCCTCTTGTGTCCTCCTCTCTATCTCCTCATAGACTGTAAGCTCTTGTGAGCGGGGTCCTCACTCCTCTTGTGTCCTCTCTATCTCCTCATAGATTGTAAGCTCTTGTGAGCGGGGTCCTCACTCCTCTTGTGTCCTCCTCCTATCTCCTCATAGATTGTAAGCTCTTGTGTGCGGGGTCCTCACTCCTCTTGTGTCCTCTATATCTCCTCATAGATTGTAAGCTCTTGTGAGCGGGGTCCTCACTCCTCTTGTGTCCTCCTCTCTATCTCCTCATAGATTGTAAGCTCTTGTGTCCAGGCCCTCACTTCTATTGTTTGATATGTTATTTCTTTGTCACATCCTTATGTCTCATATTGTCTGTTCATGTGTCCTCTGATTTGTAAAGTGCTACGGAATATGATGGCGCTATATAAATAAAGTTATTATTATTATTATTATCGCCGTGCTGCCCAGATTTCATTATTCTAGGTGACTATAATATTACGTGTATTATTAGTGCCGCTGAGCATTCATTGTGTGGATCGGTGGAGGTCCCAGAGGTCGGACCCTACAGATCAGAAAGTCACGTTATAGCCTAGTAATATACTATAACACTATGAGGGTCTTAAAGGAACAGTCCAGAAATTCTTGTAAGTCTCTCACTACCTAGAGCAGTCGGGGACAAGGAGGACGGAGGTCATTGTGGAGTCAGACGCGACATCCAGCCGACCCGCCAGTACCAACAAGATTTGTAATCAGCAGCCAAGTCACATGTGGGGAGGGGGGGAAGAGATAACCTTCAGGAGACGGCAGGTGAGGTGTGTGATGTCACTAACAGTATAAAACATAACATATATATACATATATAGATTATATAGGGGTAATGTGAGGGAGATAATGAGGAATATACATTATATAGGGGTAATGTGAGGGAGATAATGAGGAATATACATTATATAGGGGTAATGTGAGGGAGATAATGAGGAATATACATTATATAGGGGTAATGTGAGGGAGATAATGAGGAATATACATTATATAGGGGTAATGTGAGGGAGATAATGAGGAATATACATTATATAGGGGTAATGTGAGGGAGATAATGAGGAATATACATTATATAGGGGTAATGTGAGGGAGATAATGAGGAATATACATTATATAGGGGTAATGTGAGGGAGATAATGAGGAATATACATTATATAGAGGTAATGTGAGGGAGATAATGAGGAATATACATTATATAGGGGTAATGTGAGGGATATAGGGACAGAGGAGGGAGATAATGAGGAATATACATTATATAGGGGTAATGTGAGGGAGATAATGAGGAATATACATTATATAGGGGTAATGTGAGGGAGATAATGAGGAATATACATTATATAGGGGTAATGTGAGGGATATAGGGACAGAGGAGGGAGATAATGAGGAATATACATTATATAGGGGTAATGTGAGGGAGATAATGAGGAATATACATTATATAGGGGTAATGTGAGGGAGATAATGAGGAATATACATTATATAGGGGTAATGTGAGGGAGATAATGAGGAATATACATTATATAGGGGTAATGTGAGGGAGATAATGAGGAATATACATTATATAGGGGTAATGTGAGGGAGATAATGAGGAATATACATTATATAGGGGTAATGTGAGGGAGATAATGAGGAATATACATTATATAGGGGTAATGTGAGGGAGATAATGAGGAATATACATTATATAGGGGTAATGTGAGGGAGATAATGAGGAATATACATTATATAGGGGTAATGTGAGGGATATAGGGACAGAGGAGGGAGATAATGAGGAATATACATTATATAGGGGTAATGTGAGGGAGATAATGAGGAATATACATTATATAGGGGTAATGTGAGGGAGATAATGAGGAATATACATTATATAGGGGTAATGTGAGGGAGATAATGAGGAATATACATTATATAGGGGTAATGTGAGGGATATAGGGACAGAGGAGGGAGATAATGAGGAATATACATTATATAGGGGTAATGTGAGGGAGATAATGAGGAATATACATTATATAGGGGTAATGTGAGGGAGATAATGAGGAATATACATTATATAGAGGTAATGTGAGGGAGATAATGAGGAATATACATTATATAGGGGTAATGTGAGGGAGATAATGAGGAATATACATTATATAGGGGTAATGTGAGGGAGATAATGAGGAATATACATTATATAGGGGTAATGTGAGGGAGATAATGAGGAATATACATTATATAGGGGTAATGTGAGGGAGATAATGAGGAATATACATTATATAGGGGTAATGTGAGGGAGATAATGAGGAATATACATTATATAGGGGTAATGTGAGGGAGATAATGAGGAATATACATTATATAGGGGTAATGTGAGGGAGATAATGAGGAATATACATTATATAGGGGTAATGTGAGGGATATAATGAGGAATATACATTATATAGGGGTATGAGGGATATAGGGAAGATATCTGGTGTTTCTAGTACGATTAGTAATGAGACATCAGGGGTACAGTGTAACGTGTTATGACGGATTATTATATTATATACTTCGTATAATTTATCTCTGACCTTCCCAACATGGCGGCAATGAGCAGTTAACCGGAAATGCGTCATCACTGGCCGGAAGTGCGGCGGAGACCATCAGGGCGGCGACCGTAGAGATAACGGGACCGGGAGAAACGGAAGAGAAGAGGTGAGGTATTAACCCTGTGACTTCCGGATCACTGTCACATGGCTGTCTATAGGAGAGCGACATGAGGAGCCGTGTATATGTATACACACCCCTGTATATGTATACACACCCCTGTATATGTATACACACCCCTCTATATGTATACACACCCCTGTATATACCCCTGTATATGTATACACACCCCTCTATATGTATACACACCCCTCTATATGTATACACACCCCTGTATATACCCCTGTATATGTATACACACCCCTCTATATGTATACACACCCCTCTATATGTATACACACCCCTCTATATGTATACACACCCCTCTATATGTATACACACCCCTGTATATGTATACACACCCCTGTATATGTATACACACCTCTGTATATACCGCTGTATATGTATACACACCCCTGTATATACCCCTGTATATGTATACACACCTCTGTATATGTATACACACCCCTGTATATGTATACACACCCCTGTATATACCCCTGTATATGTATACACACCCCTGTATATGTATACACACCCCTGTATATGTATACACACCCCTGTATATGTATACACACCCCTGTATATACCCCTGTATATGTATACACACCTCTGTATATACCCCTGTATATGTATACACACCCCTGTATATGTATACACACCCCTGTATATGTATACACACCCCTGTATATGTATACACACCCCTCTATATGTATACACACCCCTGTATATGTATACACACCCCTGTATATATCCCTGTATATGTATACACACCCCTGTATATACCCCTGTATATGTATACACACCCCTGTATATGTATACATACCCCTGTATATGTATACACACCCCTGTATATATCCCTGTATATGTATACACACCTCTGTATATACCGCTGTATATGTATACACACCCCTGTATATACCCCTGTATATGTATACATACCCCTGTATATGTATACACACCCCTGTATATATCCCTGTATATGTATACACACCTCTGTATATACCGCTGTATATGTATACACACTCCTGTATATACCCCTGTATATGTATACACACCCCTGTATATATCCCTGTATATGTATACACACCTCTGTATATACCGCTGTATATGTATACACACCCCTGTATATATCCCTGTATATGTATACACACCTCTGTATATACCGCTGTATATGTATACACACTCCTGTATATGTATACACACCCCTGTATATACCGCTGTATATGTATACACACCCCTGTATATACCGCTGTATATGTATACACACCCCTGTATATACCCCTGTATATGTATACACACCCCTGTATATACCCCTGTATATGTATACACACCCCTGTATATACCGCTGTATATGTATACACACCCCTGTATATACCGCTGTATATGTATACACACCCCTGTATATGTATACACACCCCTGTATATACCGCTGTATATGTATACACACCCCTGTATATACCGCTGTATATGTATACACACCCCTGTATATGTATACACACCCCTGTATATACCGCTGTATATGTATACACACCCCTGTATATACCGCTGTATATGTATACACACTCCTTTATATACACCACTTTATATTTATACACATCTGTATGTACTGCTCTATATCTGTATACACTCATGTATATACAGTGCTGGCCAAAAGTATTGGCAACCCTGCAATTCTGTCAGATAATACTCCATTTCCTCCAGAAAATGATTGCAATCACAAATGCTTTGGTAATAATATCTTCATTTAATTTGTCTTCAATGGAAAACCACAAAAAGAATTGTCAAAAAGCCAAATTGGATATAATTCCACACCAAACATAAAAAAGGGGGTGGACAAAAGTATTGGCACCCTTTGAAAAATCATGTGATGCTTCTCTAATTTGTGTAATTAACAGCACCTGTTACTTACCTGTGGCACATAACAGGTGGTGGCAATAACTAAATCACACTTGCAGCCAGTTGAAATGGATTAAAGTTGACTCAACCTCTGTCCTGTGTCCTTGTGTGTACCACATTGAGCATGGAGAAAAGAAAGAAGATCAAAGAACTGTCTGAGGACTTGAGAAGCAAAATTGTGAGGAAGCATGAGCAATCTCAAGGCTACAAGTCCATCTCCAAAGACCTGAATGTTCCTGTGTCTACCGTGCGCAGTGTCATCAAGAAGTGTAAAGCCCATGGCACTGTGGCTAACCGCCCTAGATGTGGACGGAAAAGAAAGATTGTGCGGATGGCGGCTAAAGAACCTCGACTAACATCCAAACAAGTTCTAGCTGCCCTGCAGTCCGAGGGTACAACAGTGTCAGCCCGTACTATCCGCCGGCGTCTGAATGAAAAGGGACTCTATGGTAGGATACCCAGGAAGACCCCACTTGTGACCCAGAGACAGAAAAAAGCCAAAACTTACCTGAGAAAGCCAAAAACTTTTTGGAAGAATGTTCTCTGGTCAGATGAGACAAAAGTAGAGCTTTTTGGGAAAAGGCATCAACATCGAGTTTACAGGAAAAAAAAGAGGCCTTCAAAGAAAAGAACACGGTCCCTACAGTCAGACATGGCGGAGGTTCCCTGGTGTTTTGGGGTTGCTTTGCTGCCTCTGGCACTGGACTGCTTGACCGTGTGCATGGCATTATGAAGTCTGCAGCATAATGTAGGGCCCAGTGTGAGAAAGCTGGGTCTCCCTCAGAGGTCATGGGTCTTCCAGCAGGACAATGACCCAAAACACACTTCAAAAAGCAGTAGAAAATGGTTTGAGAGAAAGCACCGGAGACTTGTAAAGTGGCAGCAATGAGTCCAGACCTGAATCCCATAGAACACCCAAGGAGAGATCTCACAATGGCAGTTTGGAGAAGGCGCCCTTCACATCTCAGGGACCTGGAGAAATTCCAGCAGAGCATTGGAAGAAACTCACTGATGGTTACCGGAAGCGGTTGTTCGCAGTTATTTTGTTACCAAGTATTAGGCTGAGGGTGCCAATACTTTTGTCCGGCCCATTTTTGGAGTTTTGTGTAAAATGATCAATGATTTGACTTTTTTTTTCATTCTCTTTTGTGTTTTTTCATTGCAAGCAAAATAAATGAAGATCTTATTACCAAAGCATTTGTGATTGCAATCATTTTCTGGAAGAAATTGTGTATTATGTGACAGAATTGCAGGGGTGCCAATACTTTTGGCCAGCACTGTAGCTCCCTTTATATTTACGCTCCTCTGTGTATACGTGTCTCTATATGTACACACCTCTTTATATTCCATTCTAGAGTTATACGCACCCCTGTATATAATATGTATTTGCACACCTATATATACTGCTTTATATGTAAGACTTCATCCAGTCCATTTCTGTGTGTGTTTGTATATATACTGTATATACCAGTGGCTGGGAGTCCCTATACATTATATACATAGAGCTTTCCTGGACAGTAATGTGACTCCTTTGTTCTGCAGCATGTTGGTTCAGTGGTTAGCAGTGTTATGTTGCAGTACAGTGGCTCAGTGGTTAGCAGTGTTATGTTGCAGTACAGTGGCTCAGTGGTTAGCAGTGTTATGTTGCAGTGCTGGGGCTCAGTGGTTAGCAGTGTTATGTTGCAGTGCTGGGGCTCAGTGGTTAGCAGTGTTATGTTGCAGTACAGTGGCTCAGTGGTTAGCAGTGTTATGTTGCAGTACAGTGGCTCAGTGGTTAGCAGTGTTATGTTGCAGTACAGTGGCTCAGTGGTTAGCAGTGTTATGTTGCAGTGCTGGGGCTCAGTGGTTAGCAGTGTTATGTTGCAGTGCTGGGGCTCAGTGGTTAGCAGTGTTATGTTGCAGTACAGTGGCTCAGTGGTTAGCAGTGTTATGTTGCAGTACAGTGGCTCAGTGGTTAGCAGTGTTATGTTGCAGTGCTGGGGCTCAGTGGTTAGCAGTGTTATGTTGCAGTGCTGGGGCTCAGTGGTTAGCAGTGTTATGTTGCAGTGCTGGGGCTCAGTGGTTAGCAGTGTTATGTTGCAGTGCTGGGGCTCAGTGGTTAGCAGTGTTATGTTGCAGTACAGTGGCTCAGTGGTTAGTAGTGTTATGTTGCAGTGCTGGGGCTCAGTGGTTAGCAGTGTTATGTTGCAGTGCTGGGGCTCAGTGGTTAGCAGTGTTATGTTGCAGTACAGTGGCTCAGTGGTTAGCAGTGTTATGTTGCAGTGCTGGGGCTCAGTGGTTTGCAGTGTTATGTTGCAGTGCTGGGGCTCAGTGGTTAAAAGTGTTATGTTGCAGTGCTGGGGCTCAGTGGTTAGTGTTATGTTGCAGTACAGTGGCTCAGTGATTAGCAGTGTTATCTTACTGTACAATGGCTCAGTGGTTAGCAGTGTTATGTTGCAGTGCTGGGGCTCAGTGGTTAGCAGTGTTATGTTGCAGTGCTGGGGCTCAGTGGTTAGAAGTGTTATGTTGCAGTGCTGGGGCTCAGTGGTTAGTGTTATGTTGCAGTACAGTGGCTCAGTGGTTAGCAGTGTTATGTTGCAGTACAGTGGCTCAGTGGTTAGCAGTGTTATGTTGCAGTGCTGGGGCTCAGTGGTTAGCAGTGTTATGTTGCAGTGCTGGGGCTCAGTGGTTAGCAGTGTTATGTTGCAGTGCTGGGGCTCAGTGGTTAGCAGTGTTATGTTACAGTGCTGGGGCTCAGTGGTTAGTGTTATGTTGCAGTACAGTGGCTCAGTGATTAGCAGTGTTATGTTGCAGTGCTGGGGCTCAGTGGTTAGCAGTGTTATGTTGCAGTACAGTGGCTCAGTGGTTAGCAGTGTTATGTTGCAGTGCTGGGGCTCAGTGGTTAGCAGTGTTATGTTGCAGTGCTGGGGCTCAGTGGTTAGTGTTATGTTGCAGTGCTGGGGCTCAGTGGTTAGCAGTGTTATGTTGCAGTGCTGGGGCTCAGTGGTTAGCAGTGTTATGTTGCAGTGCTGGGGCTCAGTGGTTAGTGTTATGTTGCAGTGCTGGGGCTCAGTGGTTAGCAGTGTTATGTTGCAGTACAGTGGCTCAGTGGTTAGCAGTGTTATGTTGCAGTGCTGGGGCTCAGTGGTTAGCAGTGTTATGTTGCAGTGCTGGGGCTCAGTGGTTAGTGTTATGTTGCAGTGCTGGGGCTCAGTGGTTAGCAGTGTTATGTTGCAGTACAGTGGCTCAGTGGTTAGCAGTGTTATGTTGCAGTGCTGGGGCTCAGTGGTTAGCAGTGTTATGTTGCAGTGCTGGGGCTCAGTGGTTAGTGTTATGTTGCAGTGCTGGGGCTCAGTGGTTAGCAGTGTTATGTTGCAGTGCTGGGGCTCAGTGGTTAGCAGTGTTATGTTGCAGTGCTGGGGCTCAGTGGTTAGCAGTGTTATGTTGCAGTGCTGGGGCTCAGTGGTTAGTGTTATGTTGCAGTGCTGGGGCTCAGTGGTTAGCAGTGTTATGTTGCAGTACAGTGGCTCAGTGGTTAGCAGTGTTATGTTGCAGTGCTGGGGCTCAGTGGTTAGCAGTGTTATGTTGCAGTGCTGGGGCTCAGTGGTTAGTGTTATGTTGCAGTGCTGGGGCTCAGTGGTTAGCAGTGTTATGTTGCAGTACAGTGGCTCAGTGATTAGCAGTGTTATCTTACTGTACAATGGCTCAGTGGTTAGCAGTGTTATGTTGCAGTGCTGGGGCTCAGTGATTAGCAGTGTTATCTTACTGTACAATGGCTCAGTGGTTAGCAGTTTCATGTTGCAGTGTTGAGGCTCTGGCTTTTAGCCTTACTTTTTGGGGACATGGACTGATTGATCTCTGTACTGCACTGCAGAATATGTTAGTGCTATGTCAGCAAATAACCTCCCTCATCTCATTGCAGGTCCTTTCTTGGCAGAGAATGATCGGCGTCCTGCAGAGATCCCAAGTAAGTACTTGTGAGAAAGGGGGCGCTGACGAGGCCGCAGTGGTCAGGGCCGGGTGTCTGTGTGGAGAGACATTGCAGTGTGACCAGTAGACAGTTCCCAATGCTGACCTCTGGTCCTGGGTATAATGACCAGTAGACAGGTGTCGGTGCTGACCTCTGGTCCTGGGTATAATGACCAGTAGACAGGTCTCGGTGCTGACCTTCGTTCCTCGGTATAATGACCAGTAGACAGGTGTCGGTGCTGACCTCTGGTCCTGGGTATAATGACCAGTAGACAGGTCTCAGTTCTTACCTCTGGTCCTGGGTATAATGACCAGTAGACAGGTCTCGGTGCTGACCTCTGGTCCTGGGTATAATGACCAGTAGACAGGTCTCAGTTCTTACCTCTGGTCCTGGGTATAATGACCAGTAGACAGGTCTCGGTGCTGACCTTTGGTCCTGGATATAATGACCAGTAGACAGGTGTCGGTGCTGACCTCCGGTCCTGGGTATAATGACCAGTAGACAGGTCTCGGTGCTGACCTCTGGTCCTGGGTATAATGACCAGTAGACAGGTCTCGGTGCTGACCTCTGGTCCTGGATATAATGACCAGTAGACAGGTCTCGGTGCTGACCTCTGGTCCTGGGTATAATGACCAGTAGACAGGTCTCGGTGCTGACCTCTGGTCCTGGGTATAATGACCAGTAGACAGGTCTCGGTGCTGACCTCTGGTCCTGGGTATAATGACCAGTAGACAGGTGTCGGTGCTGACCTCCGGTCCTGGGTATAATGACCAGTAGACAGGTGTCGGTGCTGACCTCTGGTCCTGGGTATAATGACCAGTAGACAGGTGTCGGTGCTGACCTCTGGTCCTGGGTATAATGACCAGTAGACAGGTGTCGGTGCTGACCTCCGGTCCTGGGTATAATGACCAGTAGACAGGTGTCGGTGCTGACCTCTGGTCCTGGGTATAATGACCAGTAGACAGGTCTCGGTGCTGACCTCTGGTCCTGGGTATAATGACCAGTAGACAGGTCTCGGTGCTGACCTCTGGTCCTGGGTATAATGACCAGTAGACAGGTCTCGGTGCTGACCTCCGGTCCTGGGTATAATGACCAGTAGACAGGTGTCGGTGCTGACCTCTGGTCCTGGGTATAATGACCAGTAGACAGGTGTCGGTGCTGACCTCTGGTCCTGGGTATAATGACCAGTAGACAGGTCTCGGTGCTGACCTCTGGTCCTGGGTATAATGACCAGTAGACAGGTCTCGGTGCTGACCTCTGGTCCTGGGTATAATGACCAGTAGACAGGTCTCGGTGCTGACCTCTGGTCCTGGGTATAATGACCAGTAGACAGGTGTCGGTGCTGACCTTCGTTCCTCGGTATAATGACCAGTAGACAGGTGTCAGTGCTGACCTTCGTTCCTTGGTATAATGACCAGTAGACAGGTCTCAGTGCTGACCTCTGGTCCTCGGTATAATGACTAGTAGAAAGGTCTCGGTGCTGACCTCTGGTTCAGTTTCGGGTATAATGACCAGTAGACAGGTCTCGGTGCTGACCTCTGGTCCTGGGTATAATGACCAGTAGACAGGTGTCGGTGCTGACCTCTGGTCCTGGGTATAATGACCAGTAGACAGGTCTCGGTGCTGACCTCTGGTCCTGGGTATAATGACCAGTAGACAGGTCTCGGTGCTGACCTCTGGTCTTGGGTATAATGACCAGTAGACAGTTCTCGGTGCTGACCTCTGGTCCTGGGTATAATGACCAGTAGACAGGTCTCGGTGCTGACCTCTGGTCCTGGGTATAATGACCAGTAGACAGGTGTCGGTGCTGACCTTCGTTCCTCGATATAATGGCCAGTAGACAGGTGTCGGTGCTGACCTTCGTTCCTCGGTATAATGACCAGTAGACAGGTCTCAGTGCTGACCTCTGGTCCTCGTTATAATGACTAGTAGAAAGGTCTCGGTGCTGACCTCTGGTTCAGTTTCGGGTATAATGACCAGTAGACAGGTCTCGGTGCTGACCTCTGGTCCTGGGTATAATGACCAGTAGACAGGTGTCGGTGCTGACCTTCGTTCCTCGGTATAATGACCAGTAGACAGGTGTCGGTGCTGACCTCTGGTCCTGGGTATAATGACCAGTAGACAGGTCTCGGTGCTGACCTCTGGTCCTGGGTATAATGACCAGTAGACAGGTGTCGGTGCTGACCTCTGGTCCTGGGTATAATGACCAGTAGACAGGTCTCGGTGCTGACCTCTGGTCCTGGGTATAATGACCAGTAGACAGGTGTCGGTGCTGACCTCTGGTCCTGGGTATAATGACCAGTAGACAGGTCTCGGTGCTGACCTCTGGTCCTGGGTATAATGACCAGTAGACAGGTGTCGGTGCTGACCTCTGGTCCTGGGTATAATGACCAGTAGACAGGTGTCGGTGCTGACCTTCGTTCCTCGGTATAATGACCAGTAGACAGGTGTCAGTGCTGACCTTCGTTCCTTGGTATAATGACCAGTAGACAGGTCTCAGTGCTGACCTCTGGTCCTCGGTATAATGACTAGTAGAAAGGTCTCGGTGCTGACCTCTGGTTCAGTTTCGGGTATAATGACCAGTAGACAGGTCTCGGTGCTGACCTCTGGTCCTGGGTATAATGACCAGTAGACAGGTGTCGGTGCTGACCTCTGGTCCTGGGTATAATGACCAGTAGACAGGTCTCGGTGCTGACCTCTGGTCCTGGGTATAATGACCAGTAGACAGGTCTCGGTGCTGACCTCTGGTCTTGGGTATAATGACCAGTAGACAGTTCTCGGTGCTGACCTCTGGTCCTGGGTATAATGACCAGTAGACAGGTCTCGGTGCTGACCTCTGGTCCTGGGTATAATGACCAGTAGACAGGTGTCGGTGCTGACCTTCGTTCCTCGGTATAATGGCCAGTAGACAGGTGTCGGTGCTGACCTTCGTTCCTCGGTATAATGACCAGTAGACAGGTCTCAGTGCTGACCTCTGGTCCTCGTTATAATGACTAGTAGAAAGGTCTCGGTGCTGACCTCTGGTTCAGTTTCGGGTATAATGACCAGTAGACAGGTCTCGGTGCTGACCTCTGGTCCTGGGTATAATGACCAGTAGACAGGTGTCGGTGCTGACCTTCGTTCCTCGGTATAATGACCAGTAGACAGGTGTCGGTGCTGACCTCTGGTCCTGGGTATAATGACCAGTAGACAGGTCTCGGTGCTGACCTCTGGTCCTGGGTATAATGACCAGTAGACAGGTGTCGGTGCTGACCTCTGGTCCTGGGTATAATGACCAGTAGACAGGTCTCGGTGCTGACCTCTGGTCCTGGGTATAATGACCAGTAGACAGGTGTCGGTGCTGACCTCTGGTCCTGGGTATAATGACCAGTAGACAGGTCTCGGTGCTGACCTCTGGTCCTGGGTATAATGACCAGTAGACAGGTGTCGGTGCTGACCTCTGGTCCTGGGTATAATGACCAGTAGACAGGTGTCGGTGCTGACCTCTGGTCCTGGGTATAATGACCAGTAGACAGGTGTCGGTGCTGACCTCTGGTCCTGGGTATAATGACCAGTAGACAGGTGTCGGTGCTGACCTCTGGTTCTGGATATAATGACCAGTAGACAGGTCTCGGTGCTGACCTCTGGTCCTGGGTATAATGACCAGTAGACAGTTCTCGGTGCTGACCTCTGGTCCTGGGTATAATGACCAGTAGACAGGTCTCGGTGCTGACCTCTGGTCCTGGGTATAATGACCAGTAGACAGGTGTCAGTTCTTACCTCTGGTCCTGGGTATAATGACCAGTAGACAGGTCTCAGTTCTTACCTCTGGTCCTGGGTATAATGACCAGTAGACAGGTCTCAGTTCTTACCTCTGGTCCTGGGTATAATGACCAGTAGACAGGTGTCGGTGCTGACCTCTGGTCCTGGGTATAATGACCAGTAGACAGATCTCAGTTCTTACCTCTGGTCCTGGATATAATGACCAGTAGACAGGTCTCGGTGCTGACCTCTGGTCCTGGGTATAATGACCAGTAGACAGGTGTCGGTGCTGACCTCTGGTCCTGGGTATAATGACCAGTAGACAGGTGTCGGTGCTGACCTCTGGTCCTGGGTATAATGACCAGTAGACAGGTGTCGGTGCTGACCTCTGGTCCTGGGTATAATGACCAGTAGACAGGTCTCGGTGCTGACCTTTGGTCCTGGATATAATGACCAGTAGACAGGTCTCGGTGCTGACCTCCGGTCCTGGGTATAATGACCAGTAGACAGGTCTCGGTGCTGACCTCTGGTCCTGGGTATAATGACCAGTAGACAGGTGTCGGTGCTGACCTCTGGTCCTGGGTATAATGACCAGTAGACAGGTTTCGGTGCTGACCTCTGGTCCTGGGTATAATGACCAGTAGACAGGTCTCGGTGCTGACCTCTGGTCCTGGGTATAATGACCAGTAGACAGGTCTCGGTGCTGACCTCTGGTCCTGGGTATAATGACCAGTAGACAGGTCTCGGTGCTGACCTCTGGTCCTGGGTATAATGACCAGTAGACAGGTCTCGGTGCTGACCTCTGGTCCTGGGTATAATGACCAGTAGACAGGTCTCGGTGCTGACCTCTGGTCCTGGGTATAATGACCAGTAGACAGGTGTCGGTGCTGACCTTCGTTCCTCGGTATAATGACCAGTAGACAGGTGTCGGTGCTGACCTTCGTTCCTCGGTATAATGACCAGTAGACAGGTGTCAGTGCTGACCTTCGTTCCTCGGTATAATGACCAGTAGACAGGTCTCAGTGCTGACCTCTGGTCCTCGGTATAATGACTAGTAGAAAGGTCTCGGTGCTGACCTCTGGTTCAGTTTCGGGTATAATGACCAGTAGACAGGTCTCGGTGCTGACCTCTGGTCCTGGGTATAATGACCAGTAGACAGGTGTCGGTGCTGACCTTCGTTCCTCGGTATAATGACCAGTAGACAGGTCTCGGTGCTGACCTCTGGTCCTGGGTATAATGACCAGTAGACAGGTCTTCATGCTCATCTCTTATATAGCTGGACGTAGGTCCCTGACCACACATCTGTATGGATTCTATAGGTGATTATAAGTTTCATCACCCACATTTCCGCTCTGACTTTTTGGTTTCTCTCAGTTTTTCAGTTACTATGTCCGGACCGCTGAGTGAGAAGAGTCCGGTGTCCGCCCTCACCCTCAGTCTCCTCACCTCTCACAACGACCTCCTGTCTTCCAAGAGTCGGCAGATCTATGCCCACACTGACCTGCAGAGTGCCATGGGGTTAGTCAACACAGAGCTGGGATGCGGCGCTCCCTCAGACCGCACCAACCCAAAATGGCTGAAAGAAGGACAGAACCAGCTACGTAAGGCGGCCGAGCACGAGAAGGAGGATCAGAATTGTAACCCCGATCCGGAGCGTCTCAACAAGGACTGGACCAACCGCAACCAAGAGAAAGACCAGAAGCGAACCGAAGAACTGGAGGTGTCCACTCTCAATTGTGTGAACCGCAGCAGCATGAACCAGTCCCCTCCGCTGCTCATCCAGGACGGGGAAGATGAGGATGATGATCTTACTCCTGCCCAGAGCGAGGTCACTGACCCCATTACTACGGAGACCTCCGAGCTCAGTTCTGAGGTTGTGCAGGACAATGGAAGGGGCAGGGAGACCGGGCGCAGTGCCAGCCTCCTGTTTGGCATGAGAAATACTGGTGGAAGTGATGAGGACTCCAGTTGGGCCACCCTTTCCCAAGGAAGCCCGTCCTATGGCTCCCCCCGATGACACAGGTAAGACGCTAGCTCTTAGCACGATATATGGTGCGCAGTTGTCTTGGTAGATGTATGGATGTGTGTGGCAGTATGGTGGAGGGGTGGCCATCCATGTGACATATCTACTGGCTCTTCTAGATTGCTTCTGGCCACGTAACTCTCTGGACACTGACTCTGATCTGCCCTCGGGGTGGATGCGGGTTCAGGACACCTCAGGAACTTACTACTGGCATGTACCCACTGGCACCACACAGTGGGAACCACCATCAGATCTGGGAGGCGGGGAGCCAAAGATGTACTCTCCTTCTACGGAGCAGACCACCACTGAGGAGGAGGAGGAGGTACACCCCAGACGTACAGTATACATTACCCAGTCATGTGACATGTTGTAGGAGACAGAAAATAACTGGAGATATTCTCTTCATTATCTGCAGGAGATATCACAGGAGGAGACGTCAGACGCCAGTCACCTCCATGATGTCGCCCTCCACATCAACACCCTAAATCTCAGGTGAGATGCCTGTAGTGATTGGGGCACACTCTATGTATCCTTTGTTTGGGTCACCCTATAGTGAGTGAGTAGTGTACTCTCCTTGTATCCTTGTGTTTGGGTCACCCTGTAGTTAGTAGGGCACACTCCATGTATCCTTGTGTTTGGGTCACCCTGTAGTTAGTGGGGCGCACTCCATGTATCCTTGTGTTTGGGGCACCCTGTAGTTAGTGGGGCGCACTCCATGTATCCTTGTGTTTGGGTCACCCTGTAGTTAGTGGGGCGCACTCCATGTATCCTTGTGTTTGGGGCACCCTGTAGTTAGTGGGGCGCACTCCATGTATCCTTGTGTTTGGGTCACCCTGTAGTTAGTGGGGCACACTCCATGTATCCTTGTGTTTGGGTCACCCTGTAGTTAGTGGGGCACACTCCATGTATCCTTGTGTTTGGGTCACCCTGTAGTTAGTGGGGCGCACTCCATGTATCCTTGTGTTTGGGGCACACGCCATGATTACTAGCCTTGTGTTTGGGTCACCCTGTAGTGAGTGCACACTCCATGTATCCTTGTGTTTGGGTCACCCTGTAGACAGTGGGGCACACTCCATGTATCCTTGTGTTTGGGTCACCCTGTAGTGAGTGGGGCACACTCCATGTATCCTTGTGTTTGGGTCACCCTGTAGATAGTGGGGCACACTCCATGTATCCTTGTGTTGGGTCACCCTGTAGTTAGTGGGGCGCACTCCATGTATCCTTGTGTTTGGGGCACCCTGTAGTTAGTGGGGCACACTCCATGTATCCTTGTGTTTGGGTCACCCTGTAGATAGTGGGGCACACTCCATGTATCCTGGTGTTGGGTCACCCTGTAGATAGTGGGGCACACTCCATGTATCCTTGTGTTTGGGTCACCCTGTAGTTAGTTGGGCACACTCCATGTATCCTTGTGTTTGGGTCACACTGTAGTTAGTGGGGCACACTCCATGTATCCTTGTGTTGGGTCACCCTGTAGTTAGTGGGGCGCACTCCATGTATCCTTGTGTTTGGGGCACACGCCATGATTACTAGCCTTGTGTTTGGGTCACCCTGTAGTGAGTGGGGCACACTCCATGTATCCTTGTGTTTGGGTCACCCTGTAGATAGTGGGGCACATTCCATGTATCCTTGTGTTTGGGTCACCCTGTAGTGAGTGGGGCACACTCCATGTATCCTTGTGTTGGGTCACCCTGTAGTTAGTGGGGCGCACTCCATGTATCCTTGTGTTTGGGGCACACGCCATGATTACTAGCCTTGTGTTTGGGTCACCCTGTAGATAGTGGGGCACACTCCATGTATCCTTCTGTTGGGTCACCCTGTACATAGTGGGGCGCACTCCATGTATCCTTGTGTTTGGGGCACACGCCATGATTACTAGCCTTGTTTTAGGGTCACCCTCTTTTGGGTTGGATAGGTCGGGAAGTTGTGAAGTTATTAATAATCTGACTCCTCCACAGCTCTGCTCAGTCATCAGAAGAGGAGAAGGGGCCACTCCTGATCTCTGACTCGGGGCCACAGGTAAGTAGGTCACAGGTGCAGCTTCATGTACTATTGTGTTGTGAGGTCTCTTGGTCTGAGTATGGCACTGGTGGTCTCTTACAGAGGTTCCCGGTTTGCTCCTTGGGTTGGGTGGAAATGACAGAGGAGGATTTGGCACCGGGTAGGAGCAGCGTGGCTGTGAATAGCTGCATCCGACAACTGTCTCTACACAACCAGTGCTTGACACAGGTACGTCCCCTCCTCCACACCCACAGATCGCAGTAAAGACCCCGGTCCCAGTTGGTTTCAACTCAGTCTGATCTGTCCCTGAGAAACACTCCATACTGTGCACCTGGTGACAGCTCAGGGTCTCCTCACCCCCATACTGTGCACCTGGTGACAGCTCAGGGTCTCCTCATCCCCCATACTGTGCACCTGGTGACAGCTCAGGGTCTCCTCACCCCCCATACTGTGCACCTGGTGACAGCTCAGGGTCTCCTCACCCCCATACTGTGCACCTGGTGACAGCTCAGGGCCTCCTCACCCCCCATACTGTGCACCTGGTGATAGCTCAGGGCCTCCTCACCCCCCATACTGTGCACCTGGTGACAGCTCAGGGCCTCCTCATCCCCATACTGTGCACCTGGTGATAGCTCAGGGCCTCCTCATCCCCATACTGTGCACCGGGTGACAGCTCAGGGTCTCCTCACCCCCCATACTGTGCACCTGGTGATAGCTCAGGGCCTCCTCATCCCCATACTGTGCACCTGGTGACAGCTCAGGGTCTCCTCATCCCCCATACTGTGCACCTGGTGACAGCTCAGGGTCTCCTCATCCCCATACTGTGCACCGGGTGACAGCTCAGGGCCTCCTCACCCCCATACTGTGCACCTGGTGACAGCTCAGGGTCTCCTCATCCCCATACTGTGCACCGGGTGACAGCTCAGGGCCTCCTCATCCCCCACACTGTGCTCCTGGTGACAGCTCAGGGCCTCCTCACCCCCATACTGTGCACCTGGTGACAGCTCAGGGTCTCCTCATCCCCCATACTGTGCACCTGGTGACAGCTCAGGGTCTCCTCATCCCTCATACTGTGCACCTGGTGACAGCTCAGGGTCTCCTCACCCCCCATACTGTGCACCTGGTGACAGCTCAGGGTCTCCTCACCCCCCATACTGTGCACCTGGTGACAGCTCAGGGTCTCCTCATCCCCCATACTGTGCACCTGGTGACAGCTCAGGGCCTCCTCACCCCCATACTGTGCTCCTGGTGACAGCTCAGGGTCTTCTCATCCCCATACTGTGCACCTGGTGACAGCTCAGGGTCTCCTCACCCCCATACTGTGCACCTGGTGACAGCTCAGGGCCTCCTCACCCCCCATACTGTGCTCCTGGTGACAGCTCAGGGTCTCCCTCATCCCCATACTGTGCACCTGGTGACAGCTCAGGGTCTCCTCACCCCCCATACTGTGCACCTGGTGGCAGCTCAGGGTCTCCTCATCCCCCATACTGTGCTCCTGGTGACAGCTCAGGGTCTTCTCATCCCCATACTGTGCACCTGGTGACAGCTCAGGGTCTCCTCACCCCCCATACTGTGCTCCTGGTGACAGCTCAGGGCCTTCTCACCCCTCATACTGTGCACCTGGTGACAGCTCAGGGTCTCCTCATCCCCCATACTGTGCACCTGGTGACAGCTCAGGGCCTCCTCATCCCCCATACTGTGCACCTGGTGACAGCTCAGGGTCTCTTCATCCCCATACTGTGCACCTGGTGACAGCTCAGGGTCTCCTCACCCCCATACTGTGCTCCTGGTGACAGCTCAGGGCCTCCTCATCCCCCATACTGTGCACCTGGTGACAGCTCAGGGTCTCCTCATCCCCCATACTGTGCACCTGGTGACAGCTCAGGGTCTCCTCACCCCCCATACTGTGCTCCTGGTGACAGCTCAGGGCCTCCTCACCCCCCATACTGTGCACCTGGTGAAAGCTCAGGGTCTTCTCATCCCCCATACTGTGCACCTGGTGACAGCTCAGGGTCTCCTCACCCCCATACTGTGCACCTGGTGACAGCTCAGGGTCTCCTCACCCCCCATACTGTGCACCTGGTGACAGCTCAGGGCCTCCTCATCCCCCATACTGTGCTCCTGGTGACAGCTCAGGGTCTCCTCATCCCCCATACTGTGCACCTGGTGACAGCTCAGGGTCTCCTCATCCCCCATACTGTGCACCTGGTGACAGCTCAGGGTCTCCTCACCCCCCATACTGTGCACCTGGTGACAGCTCAGGGTCTCCTCACCCCCATACTGTGCTCCTCGTGACAGCTCAGGGTCTTCTCACCCCCATACTGTGCACCTGGTGACAGCTCAGGGCCTCCTCATCCCCATACTGTGCACCTGGTGACAGCTCAGGGTCTCCTCACCCCCATACTGTGCTCCTGGTGACAGCTCAGGGTCTCCTCACCCCCATACTGTGCACCTGGTGACAGCTCAGGGTCTCCTCACCCCCCATACTGTGCACCTGGTGACAGCTCAGGGTCTCCTCATCCCCCATACTGTGCTCCTGGTGACAGCTCAGGGTCTTCTCATCCCCATACTGTGCACCTGGTGACAGCTCAGGGTCTCCTCATCCCCCATACTGTGCACCTGGTGACAGCTCAGGGTCTCCTCACCCCCCCATACTGTGCTCCTGGTGACAGCTCAGGGCCTCCTCACCCCTCATACTGTGCACCTGGTGACAGCTCAGGGTCTCCTCATCCCCCATACTGTGCACCTGGTGACAGCTCAGGGCCTCCTCATCCCCCATACTGTGCACCTGGTGACAGCTCAGGGCCTCCTCATCCCCCATACTGTGCACCTGGTGACAGCTCAGGGTCTCCTCATCCCCATACTGTGCACCTGGTGACAGCTCAGGGTCTCCTCACCCCCATACTGTGCTCCTGGTGACAGCTCAGGGCCTCCTCATCCCCCATACTGTGCACCTGGTGACAGCTCAGGGTCTCCTCATCCCCCATACTGTGCACCTGGTAACAGCTCAGGGTCTCCTCACCCCCCATACTGTGCTCCTGGTGACAGCTCAGGGCCTCCTCACCCCCCATACTGTGCACCTGGTGACAGCTCAGGGTCTTCTCATCCCCCATACTGTGCACCTGGTGACAGCTCAGGGTCTCCTCACCCCCATACTGTGCACCTGGTGACAGCTCAGGGTCTCCTCACCCCCCATACTGTGCACCTGGTGACAGCTCAGGGCCTCCTCATCCCCCATACTGTGCTCCTGGTGACAGCTCAGGGTCTCCTCATCCCCCATACTGTGCACCTGGTGACAGCTCAGGGTCTCCTCATCCCCCATACTGTGCTCCTGGTGACAACTCAGGGCCTCCTCACCCCCATACTGTGCACCTGGTGACAGCTCAGGGTCTCCTCACCCCCCCATACTGTGCACCTGGTGACAGCTCAGGGCCTCCCTCACCCCCCATTCTGTGCTCCTGGTGACAGCTCAGGGTCTCCTCATCCCTCATACTGTGCACCTGGTGACAGCTCAGGGCCTCCTCATCCCCCATACTGTGCACCTGGTGACAGCTCAGGGTCTCCTCACCCCCCATACTGTGCACCTGGTGACAGCTCAGGGTCTCCTCACCCCCATACTGTGCTCCTGGTGACAGCTCAGGGTCTCCTCACCCCCATACTGTGCACCTGGTGACAGCTCAGGGCCTCCTCATCCCCATACTGTGCACCTGGTGACAGCTCAGGGTCTCCTCACCCCCATACTGTGCTCCTGGTGACAGCTCAGGGTCTCCTCACCCCCATACTGTGCACCTGGTGACAGCTCAGGGTCTCCTCACCCCCCATACTGTGCACCTGGTGACAGCTCAGGGTCTCCTCACCCCCATACTGTGCACCTGGTGACAGCTCAGGGTCTCCTCATCCCCCATACTGTGCACCTGGTGACAGCTCAGGGTCTCCTCATCCCCCATACTGTGCACCTGGTGACAGCTCAGGGTCTCCTCACCCCCCAATACTGTGCACCTGGTGACAGCTCAGGGTCTCCTCATCCCTCATACTGTGCACCTGGTGACAGCTCAGGGTCTCCTCATCCCTCATACTGTGCACCTGGTGACAGCTCAGGGTCTCCTCACCCCTCATACTGTGCACCTGGTGACAACTCAGGGTCTCCTCACCCCCCATACTGTGCACCTGGTGACAGCTCAGGGTCTCCTCATCCCCATACTGTGCACCTGGTGACAGCTCAGGGTCTCCTCATCCCCCATACTGTGCACCTGGTGACAGCTCAGGGTCTCCTCACCCCCCATACTGTGCACCTGGTGACAGCTCAGGGTCTCCTCATCCCCCATACTGTGCACCTGGTGACAGCTCAGGGCCTCCTCACCCCTCATACTGTGCACCTGGTGACAGCTCAGGGTCTCCTCACCCCCCATACTGTGCTCCTGGTGACAGCTCAGGGCCTCCTCACCCCCATACTGTGCACCTGGTGACAGCTCAGGGTCTCCTCACCCCCATACTGTGCTCCTGGTGACAGCTCAGGGTCTCCCTCACCCCTCATACTGTGCACCTGGTGACAGCTCAGGGTCTTCTCATCCCCCATACTGTGCACCTGGTGACAGCTCAGGGTCTTCTCATCCCCCATACTGTGCACCTGGTGACAGCTCAGGGCCTCCTCATCCCCCATACTGTGCTCCTGGTGACAGCTCAGGGCCTCCTCATCCCCCATACTGTGCACCTGGTGACAGCTCAGGGTCTCCTCATCCCTCATACTGTGCACCTGGTGACAGCTCAGGGTCTCCTCACCCCCCATACTGTGCACCTGGTGACAGCTCAGGGTCTCCTCATCCCCCATACTGTGCACCTGGTGACAGCTCAGGGTCTTCTCATCCCCCATACTGTGCACCTGGTGACAGCTCAGGGTCTTCTCATCCCCCATACTGTGCACCTGGTGACAGCTCAGGGTCTTCTCATCCCCCATACTGTGCACCTGGTGACAGCTCAGGGTCTCCTCACCCCCCATACTGTGCACCTGGTGACAGCTCAGGGCCTCCTCACCCCTCATACTGTGCACCTGGTGACAGCTCAGGGTCTCCTCACCCCCCATACTGTGCACCTGGTGACAGCTCAGGGTCTCCCTCACCCCCCATACTGTGCTCCTGGTGACAGCTCAGGGTCTCCTCATCCCCCATACTGTGCACCTGGTGACAGCTCAGGGCCTCCTCATCCCCATACTGTGCACCTGGTGACAGCTCAGGGTCTTCTCATCCCCCATACTGTGCACCTGGTGACAGCTCAGGGCCTCCTCATCCCCATACTGTGCACCTGGTGACAGCTCAGGGTCTTCTCATCCCCCATACTGTGCACCTGGTGACAGCTCAGGGTCTCCTCACCCCCCATACTGTGCACCTGGTGACAGCTCAGGGTCTCCTCATCCCCCATACTGTGCACCTGGTGACAGCTCAGGGTCTCCTCACCCCCCATACTGTGCTCCTGGTGACAGCTCAGGGTCTCCTCACCCCCATACTGTGCACCTGGTGACAGCTCAGGGCCTCCTCATCCCCATACTGTGCACCTGGTGACAGCTCAGTATTATGTCTTACAGGGGAAGGATATGCTACTGGTGTTGGACGATGACTCTCTGAAACTCTACGACTCCTCCTGTCAGACACTGCTGCACTCCCAGCCCATCGTCAGCATCCGTGTATGGGGTGTGGGGAGAGATGACGGCAGGTGAGGGCGCAGGGCACGCGGACCCCTTTTGCTTCTTTTAACCTCTTGATTAAACCCGCTCTTTTCTCATTACTAAACCTCTTCCCTTTTCTCTTTATTACACTGCTGCTGATGAACACAGAGAGAGGTATAGTATACAGAGAGCCCTTATAGTATACAGAGAGTCCTTATAGTATACAGAGAGTCCTTATAGTATACAGAGAGAGGTATAGTATAGAGAGAGCCCTTATAGTATACAGAGAGTCCTTATAGTATACAGAGAGCGCTTATAGTATACAGAGAGTCCTTATAGTATACAGAGAGCCCTTATAGTATACAGAGAGCCCTGATAGTATACAGAGAGCGCTTATAGTATACAGAGAGCCCTGATAGTATACAGAGAGCCCTTATAGTATACAGAGAGCCCTTATAGTATACAGAGAGCCCTTATAGTATACAGAGAGCCCTTATAGTATACAGAGAGAGGTATAGTATACAGAGAGTCCTTATAGTATACAGAGAGCGCTTATAGTATACAGAGAGTCCTTATAGTATACAGAGAGCGCTTATAGTATACAGAGAGTCCTTATAGTATACAGAGAGCCCTTATAGTATACAGAGAGCCCTTATAGTATACAGAGAGTCCTTATAGTATACAGAGAGCCCTTATAGTATACAGAGAGTCCTTATAGTATACAGAGAGCCCTTATAGTATACAGAGAGCCCTTATAGTATACAGAGAGTCCTTATAGTATACAGAGAGCCCTTATAGTATACAGAGAGCCCTTATAGTATACAGAGAGTCCTTATAGTATACAGAGAGAGGTATAGTATACAGAGAGAGGTATAGTATACAGAGAGTCCTTATAGTATACAGAGAGCGCTTATAGTATACAGAGAGTCCTTATAGTATACAGAGAGCGCTTATAGTATACAGAGAGCCCTGATAGTATACAGAGAGCGCTTATAGTATACAGAGAGCCCTTATAGTGTACAGAGAGCCCTTATAGTGTACAGAGAGCCCTTATATTATACAGAGAGCCCTTATAGTATACAGAGAGCCCTTATAGTATACAGAGAGCCCTTATAGTATACAGAGAGCCCTTATAGTATACAGAGAGCCCTTATAGTATACAGAGAGCCCTTATAGTATACAGAGAGAGGTATAGTATACAGAGAGTCCTTATAGTATACAGAGAGCGCTTATAGTATACAGAGTCCTTATAGTATACAGAGAGCCCTTATAGTATACAGAGAGCCCTTATAGTATACAGAGAGCCCTTATATTATACAGAGAGCCCTTATAGTATACAGAGAGCCCTGATAGTATACAGAGAGCGCTTATAGTATACAGAGAGCCCTTATAGTATACAGAGAGCCCTGATAGTATACAGAGAGCCCTGATAGTATACAGAGAGCCCTTATATTATACAGAGAGCCCTTATAGTATACAGAGAGCGCTTATAGTATACAGAGAGCCCTTATAGTATACAGAGAGTCCTTATAGTATACAGAGAGAGGTATAGTATACAGAGAGCCCTTATAGTGTACAGAGAGCCCTTATAGTATACAGAGAGCCCTTATAGTATACAGAGAGCCCTTATAGTATACAGAGAGCCCTGATAGTGTACAGAGAGTCCTTATAGTATACAGAGAGCCCTTATAGTATACAGAGAGTCCTTATAGTATACAGAGAGCCCTTATAGTATACAGAGAGTCCTTATAGTATACAGAGAGCCCTTATAGTATACAGAGAGTCCTTATAGTATACAGAGAGAGGTATAGTATACAGAGAGCCCTTATAGTGTACAGAGAGCCCTTATAGTATACAGAGAGCCCTTATAGTATACAGAGAGCCCTTATAGTATACAGAGAGCCCTGATAGTGTACAGAGAGTCCTTATAGTATACAGAGAGCCCTTATAGTATACAGAGAGTCCTTATAGTATACAGAGAGCCCTTATAGTATACAGAGAGTCCTTATAGTATACAGAGAGCCCTTATAGTATACAGAGAGTCCTTATAGTATACAGAGAGAGGTATAGTATACAGAGAGCCCTTATAGTATACAGAGAGTCCTTATAGTATACAGAGAGAGGTATAGTATACAGAGAGCGCTTATAGTATACAGAGAGCCCTTATAGTATACAGAGAGCCCTTATAGTATACAGAGAGCCCTTATAGTATACAGAGAGCCCTTATAGTATACAGAGAGCCCTTATAGTATACAGAGAGCCCTTATAGTATACAGAGAGCCCTTATAGTATACAGAGAGCCCTTATAGTATACAGAGAGCCCTTATAGTATACAGAGAGCCCTTATAGTATACAGAGAGCCCTTATAGTATACAGAGAGCCCTTATAGTATACAGAGAGCGCTTATAGTATACAGAGAGTCCTTATAGTATACAGAGAGCCCTTATAGTATACAGAGAGCCCTGATAGTATACAGAGAGCGCTTATAGTATACAGAGAGCCCTGATAGTATACAGAGAGCCCTTATAGTATACAGAGAGCCCTTATAGTATACAGAGAGCCCTTATAGTGTACAGAGAGCGCTTATAGTGTACAGAGAGCCCTTATAGTGTACAGAGAGTCCTTATAGTATACAGAGAGCGCTTATAGTATACAGAGAGCCCTTATAGTATACAGAGAGCCCTTATAGTATACAGAGAGCCCTGATAGTATACAGAGCGCCCTTATAGTATACAGAGAGCCCTTATAGTATACAGAGAGCCCTTATAGTATACAGAGAGCCCTTATAGTATACAGAGAGTCCTTATAGTGTACAGAGAGCCCTTATAGTATACAGAGAGCCATTATAGTATACAGAGAGCCCTTATAGTATACAGAGAGCCCTTATAGTATACAGAGAGCCCTTATAGTATACAGAGAGCCCTTATAGTATACAGAGAGCCCTGATAGTATACAGAGAGCCCTTATAGTATACAGAGAGCCCTTATAGTATACAGAGAGCGCTTATAGTATACAGAGAGCGCTTATAGTATACAGAGAGCCCTTATAGTATACAGAGAGCCCTTATAGTATACAGAGAGCCCTTATAGTATACAGAGCGCCCTTATAGTATACAGAAGACCTGTGTAGTATACAGAGCGCCCTTATAGTATACAGAGAGCCCTTATAGTATACAGAGAGCCCTTATAGTGTACAGAGAGCCCTTATAGTATACAGAGAGCCATTATAGTATACAGAGAGCCCTTATAGTATACAGAGAGCCCTTATAGTATACAGAGTGCCCTTATAGTATACAGAAGACCTGTGTAGTATACAGAGCGCCCTTATAGTATACAGAGAGCCCTTATAGTATACAGAGAGCCCTTATAGTATACAGAGAGCCCTTATAGTATACAGAAGACCTTTATAGTATACATAGAGTCCTTATAGTATACAGAGAGCCCTTATAGTATACAGAGAGCCCTTATAGTATACAGAGAGCGCTTATAGTGTACAGAAGACCTTTATAGTATACAGAGGATCTATATAGTATACAGAGGACCCAATGGAAGCGATGATGTTTTATCTATAGGGGTAGTGTATAATACTGGGGTGTCTGACTTTGCCCTTCTCATCCTCATCTCAGGGATTTTGCCTACGTAGCGAGAGATAAGCTGACGCAACTGCTGAAGTGTCACGTGTTCCGATGTGAGATGCCAGCAAAGGCTATAGCGACGGGTCTGCACAGCGTCTGCTCCCGGGTAGGTCATCCCTGTGTGAGAGGTGATGTACGGAGGGTCTGCTGACCCCCACCTGGACCACCATAACTCTCCTATTATCACCTGCAGATAATGGCTGAAAGACGAACCACACGATCCTTGATGGACAGCTTGTTCTTGGACCATTCCCGGATGGTGGACGTCCCTTTCCAAGGTCAAGATCCCTGTTATATTGGAGGACGTTTCTGTCTGTGAATTCACCCCTCCCCCTTCTTTATGGGGTCCTCGTGGTGACTCCAGTGTTATGGCAGGGATAAATCCTCCATATAAATATGACTGTCATATAAATCCCACTCAGCTTTCCAAAAGTCCTGAATGGTGACTCTGTCTACATGCATCAGAGGATGGGAGAGCTGGGTGTGGACTGTGTGGCGGATTTAATGGGAAGCATAGCCCTTATAGTTGTCAGACCATATAGAACTGAATGTATAGAGAGGCCAAAGCGCGTTAATTCTGGATCTGATTCCGAATTCCTTCTGGTTCCTTCCAGTTGAGTTTCCCGCCCCGAAGAATGAACTTGTTCAGCGCTTCCAGGTCTTCTACTTGGGGAACGTTGCGGTCAGTAAACCTGTGGGTAAGTCCAGTGACAAGATGCAACTAAACTGACCACGCGTCCAGCCTAAAGCCCTCCAGTGCTGAGTCTGAGTGATAACGCTGGTGACCAGTCCCTACTAAACTGACCACGCGTCCAGCCTAAAGCCCTCCGGTGCTGGGTCTGAGTGATGACGCTGGTGACCAGTCCCTACTAAACTGACCACGCGTCCAGCCTAAAGCCCTCCGGTGCTGGGTCTGAGTGATGACGCTGGTGACCAGTCCCTACTAAACTGACCACGCGTCCAGCCTAAAGCCCTCCGGTGCTGGGTCTGAGTGATGACGCTGGTGACCAGTCCCTACTAAACTGACCACGCGTCCAGCCTAAAGCCCTCCAGTGCTGGGTCTGAGTGATGACGCTGGTGACCAGTCCCTACTAAACTGACCACGCGTCCAGCCTAAAGCCCTCCGGTGCTGGGTCTGAGTGATGACCCAGGTGACCAGTCCCTACTAAACTGACCACATGTCCAGCCTAAAGCCCTCCGGTGCTGGGTCTGAGTGATGACCCAGGTGACCAGTCCCTACTAAACTGACCACGCGTCCAGCCTAAAGCCCTCCAGTGCTGAGTCTGAGTGATAACGCTGGTGACCAGTCCCTACTAAACTGACCACGCGTCCAGCCTAAAGCCCTCCGGTGCTGGGTCTGAGTGATGACGCTGGTGACCAGTCCCTACTAAACTGACCACGCGTCCATCCTAAAGCTCTCCAGTGCTGGGTCTGAGTGATGACGCTGGTGACCAGTCCCTACTAAACTGACCACGCGTCCAGCCTAAAGCTCTCCAGTGCTGGGTCTGAGTGATGACGCTGGTGACCAGTCCCTACTAAACTGACCACGCGTCCAGCCTAAAGCCCTCCAGTGCTGGGTCTGAGTGATGACGCTGGTGACCAGTCCCTACTAAACTGACCACGCGTCCAGCCTAAAGCCCTCCAGTGCTGGGTCTGAGTGATGACCCAGGTGACCAGTCCCTACTAAACTGACCACGCGTCCATCCTAAAGCTCTCCAGTGCTGGGTCTGAGTGATGACGCTGGTGACCAGTCCCTACTAAACTGACCACGCGTCCAGCCTAAAGCCCTCCAGTGCTGGGTCTGAGTGATGACCCAGGTGACCAGTCCCTACTAAACTGACCACGCGTCCATCCTAAAGCCCTCCAGTGCTGGGTCTGAGTGATGACGCTGGTGACCAGTCCCTACTAAACTGACCACGCGTCCAGCCTAAAGCCCTCCAGTGCTGGGTCTGAGTGATGACCCAGGTGACCAGTCCCTACTAAACTGACCACGCGTCCAGCCTAAAGCCCTCCAGTGCTGAGTCTGAGTGATAACGCTGGTGACCAGTCCCTACTAAACTGACCACGCGTCCAGCCTAAAGCCCTCCGGTGCTGGGTCTGAGTGATGACGCTGGTGACCAGTCCCTACTAAACTGACCACGCGTCCATCCTAAAGCCCTCCAGTGCTGGGTCTGAGTGATAACGCTGGTGACCAGTCCCTACTAAACTGACCACGCGTCCATCCTAAAGCCCTCCGGTGCTGGGTCTGAGTGATGACGCTGGTGACCAGTCCCTACTAAACTGACCACGCGTCCAGCCTAAAGCCCTCCGGTGCTGGGTCTGAGTGATGACGCTGGTGACCAGTCCCTACTAAACTGACCACGCGTCCAGCCTAAAGCCCTCCAGTGCTGAGTCTGAGTGATGACGCTGGTGACCCTCTGGTGCTGGGTCCGGGCGGTGGTGACCCTGGTGACCAGTCCCTACTAAACTGACCACGTGTCCATCCTAAAGCCCTCCAGTCTCTTCACATCATGGCAGGGAGATGATGGTCGGCAGTCTGGAGCCTGTGGTGGGGGAGGGGAAGCTGTATGTATAAATGGCCGCAGATGGTTGACTGTTCCTTCGTCTCCTCTAGGAATGGACATGATAAACAACACCCTGCAGACCGCGCTGAGCACTGACCGCGCTGACTGGACGCCCGTCACCGTTAATGTAGCGTCTGCGACTGTGACGGTCTTACATCAGCAGGTAACTTAGGCCGCTGTTCACACATCACGTCAATGTCAGGGCTACGTGTGACGGCGCGGGGGTGTACAGTGGTCAGGATCAGGTGGCCCCGGTCTGGTGACGGCCACAGATACCGTTCACCTTTTATGCGTTGCTTTTCAGACGGAGGAGACGATCAGCGAATGCCGGGTCAGGTTCTTGTCCTTCATGGGGGTCGGGCGTGACGTCCACACGTTTGCCTTCATCATGGCAGAGGCTCCGGGAATCTTCATCTGTCACATGTTCTGGTGTGAACCCAATGCTGCTCATCTGTCCGAGGCTGTTCAAGCTGCCTGCATGGTAAGATGGCGGGTTATACGGGGGGTCCAGAATAGTATATAGAGGAACATGTAATGCATGACAGGAACCTCCAGAACTTTCCCGCCTCCTTCCTTCCCTCTAACCTTGTCTTCCTCTCCCTCAGCTGCGATATCAGAAGTGTTTGGACGCCCGGCCTCAGACCGTCTCCTGCCTCCCCACCCCCCCCTGCTGACTCGGTGGCCCGCCGCGTTGGCTCCAGTGTCCGGAGAGGAGTACAGTCCCTGCTCGGCTCCTTTAAAACCAAGCGTCCTGGGGGACAGACACCTTGACTTTCCGGTGACATCTGCCCCTTGCCCTGCGCCGTTTCTCCGACAGGCCGGGGTGCGGCTCGTATATTCATTAGTCTTGTATCCCGCTATCGTAAGGGCAGAAAGACACTCCAGTGATTGGGTTACCTCTGGAATCCCGGGACCCTTTATGAGGCCTTATGAAGAGCAATAAGGCACCGGAAAGCTGCCAGGGGAAGCGTGTCGTATGGCGGCGGCTCCTCCTCCTCCCCTCGGGGAGGTTGTTATTGTGCTTGTGTAGATAACGTGTCTGTGTGGTGTAACGTCTAACACCCTAATATCAGTCGTGTGTAGCCTGACCATTCCTGGAGCGTGTTCTGGTCTCAGTCGTCACTGGCCGCCTTGCATTGATGGCGGTTTTCCTGCCGGCCGCCATCTTGGAGGAGAGCAGCGTCTCTTCTGAGCACCGGCAGATCCTATGGTGGGCGACGCTTCCATGACGTCTGGCGGTGCGGATCAGAACCGACACTGCTGTCTCCCAGCGCTCTAGAGGCCAGTAATATGGCAGATCTCCCCACTGAAGCCCGCAGAGCCAGTCACGGGCGATACCGTCACCCCGCTGCTTTCTGGTCGGCTGGCGGCAGCGTGCTACGCTAACACTGATGGGCGGATAACACGGCACTAGATCATGTCGCTGCTGCTCCGTGTGATAACACTATACTTGACCTCACTACTACTCATCTCTGTCCTTGTTGCGTGTTCTGTGTGCTTGTTGGGTGTCGCCACGTAGATGGCTGCGGGCGGAGCGTGGCCACGGTGTCCTCCGCAGTTGCAGTAGTATTTATTGTATCCTTTTCTCTTTATATAATTTAATACATTTTATATTATTTTTGGACACGACCCGCACGGTCTGAGCAGATTCTGAGGTGGTGATCCTGCGGATCCCTCTCGTGTGTGCTTAGACCATGTATGTGAGTGATCATACATGTGGTAGAGGCTGCTGAGTGTGCACATTGGTACACGCTGACATCTGCTATTCCTGGAACGCGCTGCTGTATGACTGCTTCATGTGATGGACATGCTACTGTATGTGTGCTGGTGGATGGAACATGCTAATGTATGACTGGTGTGTGCTGTGACGCGGTGACCCCAGAACATGCACCTGTGCGGCAGCTGACCCCCCCCCTTATGTGCAGTACAGTCATCGTAACACTAGGCTCCTCCTCCAGGACACCTCGTCTGTTGTATCCAATCTACTGAAATAAAAGCCTAACCTGACACATAGGTGATGCCTGCCTGTCTTCTGTGCCGTCTGCTTACATCACAGAGCGCTCTCATTATAGCCACGCCCATCACTTACCACCAGGGGTCACTGCAACATAATCCAGCTAAGAATGCTTCAAGAAGGAAGAGAGGGGCCTTGGAAGGAAAAGCCGAAAGTCACGTGACTAGTAGTGGCGTGTAACAAGGTTCTGAGATAGGACAATAGTGCCCGTAAAAGCGATCTATCCCCGTCACCACTGTCATGTGTACCTATCTCCCCCTTCACCAGTGTCTGTCGTCTGTAGCTATCTCCCCCTTCACCAGTGTCTGTCGTCTGTAGCTATCTCCCCCTTCACCAGTGTCTGTCGTCTGTAGCTGTCTCCCCCTTCACCAGTGTCTGTCGTCTGTAGCTGTCTCCCCCTTCACCAGTGTCTGTCGTCTGTAGCTGTCTCCCCCTTCACCAGTGTCTGTAGCTGTCTCCCCCTTCACCAGTGTCTGTCGTCTGTAGCTGTCTCCCCCTTCACCAGTGTCTGTCGTCTGTAGCTGTCTCCCCCTTCACCAGTGTCTGTCGTCTGTAGCTGTCTCCCCCTTCACCAGTGTCTGTCGTCTGTAGCTGTCTCCCCCTTCACCAGTGTCTGTAGCTGTCTCCCCCTTCACCAGTGTCTGTCGTCTGTAGCTGTCTCCCCCTTCACCAGTGTCTGTCGTCTGTAGCTGTCTCCCCCTTCACCAGTGTCTGTCGTCTGTAGCTGTCTCCCCCTTCACCAGTGTCTGTCGTCTGTAGCTGTCTCCCCCTTCACCAGTGTCTGTCGTCTGTAGCTGTCTCCCCCTTCACCAGTGTCTGTCGTCTGTAGCTATCTCCCCCTTCACCAGTGTCTGTTAGCGATCATGAGGATTTTATCAGTCTGCGGGATCAGGATATTTCCTGCCAACCACTTTTGACTCGTCCTCCCCTTGGCTTGCAGGAGCATCACACTTTATAGAGAGGCCTCACATGATGCTTCTTGTGGTCTTCAGATAAGAAGACATGACAGCAATGTCTGAGAGTCCTTATGTGTAGTCAGTTATTGTTGTGTTTGCCCTTCCAAGTTCAGTCTATGAAAAGAGGGCGCTCTTCTGTGCAATAGATCATGATCGTAAGCTGCCCCAAACCATGACCTAGCAGTGCTAGGTTTCACACGCGGGGTTCCCATTGCTGGAATGTAATGTTTAGAGTTTGCCGCGGTTCCAGTCATGGTTATTAATGATCCAGCACTGGTCATGCGACATCTCCAGAGCAGTCGGCTGTCGGGCAGTCACTTTGTGCTGCACCACTTCTGGATTCTCATGCTTAGTAGAATAAGGAAGAGTCACCAGTGTGCGTTGTCCTCATAGTTCAGAAGGAGAAGCGTCTGGCTTGAGCCTGACCCTAAATGAATGCCGGGGGGAAAGGGGACTGAACCTGGTGGAGATAGAGATGAGACCCTGTAACCATTTTCAATGGATTGAAGTTACAAGGGGTTTCTGAGACAAGGAACCCAAAGCCAGGAATATAGTGACCCCTACCCGTTACCGTGGATTAATCCTCCTCTCTTCCACCCTTCTGAGAAGGCTTTCTACAAGATCTTGGAGGTGTCTGTGGGGTTTTTTGCCAGTAGAGCATTGGTTGGATGAGGTTGAGGTCGGGCTTTGTGTAGCCAGTCATCTCTTTATGGACCTTCACTGTAAGAAGACAACACAGACAGATTAACTCCAGATCAGTCACATGACCGCCATGGCAAAGGTAGTAATTCCATTTACCAAAAACACCTTGGCATGTGCTCCTGGAAAACCCCTTTAAGGTTTAAGGATAGATCTAGGGAAAGATTTGGGAAAAGCTAGGGCGGGTTATTGTCACTTACATCAGACAGCTGGTTGTTCTGACAAACTGGTTAGACTTTGGGTCACCTCTAAGGAAGTTGTCTAAGTAGACACCCTGGTACCCACCCTTTAACCCTGGACGTTGCTGTGGGAAACCTGCCAGGTCATTACCTTGTATTGGTTGTAGCTGGCCCACTGGACCAAGAAATGCCAGTATAGGGGTTGGAAAAGGGAATAGTCCAGGCATATGGTCAAGGCAGATGGCTACTATTCAGGGGCCAGGTCCAAGCAGGTGGACGGGGCAGGGGACAAGGACACAATGGTCAGGCACAAATATCAGACAGGACAGCAGACAAGAGCATGGTCAGGAACAAGCCAGGGGTCAAAGCACAGATCAGGTCATACCAGATCATAACCTCTTAGAGCAAGACCAGCACACTAGACAAGGCCAGGGCCAGTTTTAGCCAAACTGTGGCCCTGGGCAAAATTAAAAGCGCGGCCCAAATGTTCAAATACTAACATTGTATTCAGTGAATTAAGAAGGCTGTTGCAATACTTTCAGTGGCAACCCCTTTAATAATGCCCCCTTTCTATCCCCAAAACAGTAATAACCACCCCATCTCTTGCCCACAAACAATTGAAATGACATTGTACCACCTAATAGATATTTGCCCCCAGGGGCGTAAATACCGCGGTAGCGGACCCGGCCCCTAATGTCCCAGGCCCTGTGGCAGCCGATACCGCGAACCCCACGAACCAGTGGCATAACGATCGCGGTCGCAGGGGGCGCAACCGCGAACGGAGCCGGCAGGGTACGGGACCCGCGGCCAGCTGGAGATGGCTGGGCCCCGGACCACTATGATAGCGCTCCGGGAAAGCCTGGTTCCCCGACCACTATACATACTGTTATTGGCATATTGCAGGCCCCTTTCCAATAGGTGGCAGCCCAGGAGAGGTGACTAAAAATAATAAATACATATTCTCACCTCTCCTGGGCGCAGCGCTCTCTCCGGCGCTCTTCTGTCATGACTGAGGCCTGTGATTAGGCCCCAGCGGTCACATGGGGCGCAGCCGCATAATGACGTCAGTGCGCCCCCATGTGACCGCTGAGGCCCAATCACAGGCCTCAGCAGCGACATCGGAAGAGGGCCTGAAGACAGCAGGATGGAGCGAGGATGCCAAGGAAAGGTAATTCCCATGTCAAATGTTCACCTTGGGGCCCAGTCATTCCTAGTTACGCCACTGTTTTCTCCCTTATAAATAATAATCACTGCTTACAGTGCTGGCCAAAAGTATTGGCACCCCTGCAATTCTGTCAGATAATACACAATTTCTTCCAGAAAATGATTGCAATCACAAATGCTTTGGTAATAATATCTTCATTTATTTTGCTTGCAATGAAAAAACACAAAAGAGAATGAAAAAAAAAAGTCAAATCATTGATCATTTTACACAAAACTCCAAAAATGGGCCGGACAAAAGTATTGGCACCCTCAGCCTAATACTTGGTAGCACAACCTTTAGACAAAATAACTGCGAACAACCGCTTCCGGTAACCATCAATGAGTTTCTTCCAATGCTCTGCTGGAATTTCTCCAGGTCCCTGAGATGTGAAGGGCGCCTTCTCCAAACTGCCATTGTGAGATCTCTCCTTGGGTGTTCTATGGGATTCAGGTCTGGACTCATTGCTGCCACTTTACAAGTCTCCAGTGCTTTCTCTCACACCATTGGGTCATTGTCCTGCTGGAAGACCCATGACCTCTGAGGGAGACCCAGCTTTCTCACACTGGGCCCTACATTATGCTGCAGACTTCATAATGCCATGCACACGGTCAAGCAGTCCAGTGCCAGAGGCAGCAAAGCAACCCCAAAACATCAGGGAACCTCCGCCATGTCTGACTGTAGGGACCGTGTTCTTTTCTTTGAAGGCCTCTTTTTTTTCCTGTAAACTCGATGTTGATGCCTTTTCCCAAAAAGCTCTACTTTTGTCTCATCTGACCAGAGAACATTCTTCCAAAAAGTTTTTGGCTTTCTCAGGTAAGTTTTGGCTTTTTTATGTCTCTGGGTCACAAGTGGGGTCTTCCTGGGTATCCTACCATAGAGTCCCTTTTCATTCAGACGCCGACGGATAGTACGGGGTGACACTGTTGTACCCTCGGACTGCAGGGCAGCTAGAACTTGTTTGGATGTTAGTCGAGGTTCTTTAGCCGCCATCCACACAATTTTTCTTTTGCGTCCACATCTAGGGAGGTTAGCCACAGTGCCATGGGCTTTAAACTTCTTGATGACACTGCGCACGGTAGACACAGGAACATTCAGGTCTTTGGAGATGGACTTGTATCCTTGAGATTGCTCATGCTTCCTCACAATTTTGCTTCTCAAGTCCTCAGACAGTTCTTTGGTCTTCTTTCTTTTCTCCATGCTCAATGTGGTACACACAAGGACACAGGACAGAGGTTGAGTCAACTTTAATCCATTTCAACTGGCTGCAAGTGTGATTTAGTTATTGCCACCACCTGTTATGTGCCACAGGTAAGTAACAGGTGCTGTTAATTACACAAATTAGAGAAGCATCACATGATTTTTCAAAGGGTGCCAATACTTTTGTCCACCCCCTTTTTTATGTTTGGTGTGGAATTATATCCAATTTGGCTTTTTGACAATTCTTTTTGTGGTTTTCCATTGAAAACAAATTAAATGAAGATATTATTACCAAAGCATTTGTGATTGCAATCATTTTCTGGAAGAAATTGCGTATTATCTGACAGAATTGCAGGGTTGCCAATACTTTTGACCAGCACTGTATAAATGGTGCCCTTTACCAGTTATAGTCCTCCTTATCTGTACTAGTCCTCTTATAAATAAACCCCACATATAAATATAAATAATAGCCCTCTTAATAACAACTCCCTTATAAATATTAGCCCCTTTAACAATACCCCCCTTATAAAGTGTCCCTCTTAGAAATAAAAGCCCCTTCCCTTATAATAGCCGCCTTATATATAATTCCCTTATAAGTCTTATAAAAAGTTCATCCCTTATAAATAATACCCCACCTTTATAAATAAGTTTCCCCCTTATAACTGCTTTCCTCTCCTAATAATAGCCTTCATATATAAGTTTCCTCCCTTATAAATAATTACCCCTTTATATATATTACAGTCTCCCCCTTATAAATAATAGTTCCCTTTTATATATACTGTCCGGTAGGGATTATTGTATGGGGTAGTATATTACTGCGGGGCAGAGACTCCTAGTATTATAGTTATGTATGATGAGTCCCTGCCCCCAGTGATATACTGTCCTGTAGGGATTATTGTATGGGGTAGTATATTACTGCGGGGCAGGGACTCCTAGTATTATAGTTATGTATGATGAGTCCCTGCCCCCAGTGATATACTGTCCTGTAGGGATTATTGTATGGGGTAATATATTACTGCGGGCAGAGACTCCTAGTATTATAGTTATGTATGATGAGTCTCTGCCCCCAGTGATATACTGTCCGGTAGGGATTATTGTATGGGGTAGTATATTACTGCGGGGCATAGACTCCTAGTATTATAGTTATGTATGATGAGTCTCTGCCCCCAGTGATATACTGTCCTGTAGGGATTATTGTATGGGGTAGTATATTACCGCGGGGCAGGGACTCCTAGTATTATAGTTATGTATGATGAGTCTCTGCCCCCAGTGATATACTGTCCTGTAGGGATTATTGTATGGGGTAGTATATTACTGCGGGGCAGAGACTCCTAGTATTATAGTTGTATGATGAGTCTCTGCCCCCAGTGATATACTGTCCTGTAGGGATTATTGTATGGGGTAGTATATTACTGCGGGGCAGAGTCTCCTAGTATTATAGTTATGTATGATGAGTCTCTGCCCCCAGTGATATACTGTCCTGTAGGGATTATTGTATGGGGTAGTATATTACTGCGGGGCAGGGACTCCTAGTATTATAGTTATGTATGATGAGTCTCTGCCCTCAGTGATATACTGTCCTGTAGGGATTATTGTATGGGGTAGTATATTACTGCAGGGCAGGGACTCCTAGTATTATAGATATGTATGATGAGTCTCTGCCCCCAGTGATATACTGTCCTGTAGGGATTATTGTATGGGGTAGTATATTACTGCGGGGCAGGGACTCCTAGTATTATAGTTATGTATGATGAGTCTCTGCCCCCAGTGATATACTGTCCTGTAGGGATTATTGTATGGGGTAGTATATTACCACGGGGCAGAGACTCCTAGTATTATAGTTATGTATGATGAGTCTCTGCCCCCAGTGATATACTGTCCTGTAGGGATTATTGTATGGGGTAGTATATTACTGCGGGGCAGGGACTCCTAGTATTATAGTTATGTATGATGAGTCCCTGCCCCCAGTGATATACTGTCCTGTAGGGATTATTGTATGGGGTAGTATATTACCACGGGGCAGAGACTCCTAGTATTATAGTTATGTATGATGAGTCTCTGCCCCCAGTGATATACTGTCCGGTAGGGATTATTGTATGGGGTAGTATATTACCGCAGGGCAGAGACTCCTAGTATTATAGTTATGTATGATGAGTCTCTGCCCCCAGTGATATACTGTCCGGTAGGGATTATTGTATGGGGTAGTATATTACTGCGGGGCAGAGACTCCTAGTATTATAGTTATGTATGATGAGTCTCTGCCCCCAGTGATATACTGTCCTGTAGGGATTATTGTATGGGGTAGTATATTACTGCGGGGCAGGGACTCCTAGTATTATAGTTATGTATGATGAGTCCCTGCCCCCAGTGATATACTGTCCTGTAGGGATTATTGTATGGGGTAGTATATTACTGCGGGCAGAGACTCCTAGTTTTATAGTTATGTATGATGAGTCCCTGCCTCCAGTGATATACTGTCCTGTAGGGATTATTGTATGGGGTAGTATATTACTGCGGGCAGAGACTCCTAGTATTATAGTTATGTATGATGAGTCCCTTCCCCCAGTGTTATACTGTCCTGTAGGGATTATTGTATGGGGTAGTATATTACCACGGGGCAGAGACTCCTAGTATTATAGTTATATATGATGAGTCTCTGCCGCCAGTGATATACTGTCCTGTAGGGATTATTGTATGGGGTAGTATATTACCGCGGGGCAGAGACTCCTAGTATTATAGTTATATATGATGAGTCTCTGCCCCTGGTGATATACTGTCCTGTAGGGATTATTGTATGGGGTAGTATATTACTGCGGGGCAGACACTCCTAGTATTATAGTTATATATGATCAGTCCCTGCCCCCAGTGATATACTGTCCTATAGGGATTATTGTATGGGGTAGTATATTACTGCGGGGCAGAGTCTCCTAGTATTATAGTTATGTATGATGAGTCTCTGCCCCCAGTGATATACTGTCCTGTAGGGATTATTGTATGGGGTAGTATATTACTGCGGGGCAGGGACTCCTAGTATTATAGTTATGTATGATGAGTCTCTGCCCCCAGTGATATACTGTCCTGTAGGGATTATTGTATGGGGTAGTATATTACTGCAGGGCAGGGACTCCTAGTATTATAGATATGTATGATGAGTCTCTGCCCCCAGTGATATACTGTCCTGTAGGGATTATTGTATGGGGTAGTATATTACCACGAGGCAGAAACTCCTAGTATTATAGTTATGTATGATGAGTCTCTGCCCCCAGTGATATACTGTCCTGTAGGGATTATTGTATGGGGTAGTATATTACCGCGGGGCAGTCTCCTAGTATTATAGTTATGTATGATGAGTCTCTGCCCCCAGTGATATACTGTCCTGTAGGGATTATTGTATGGGGTAGTATATTACCGCGGGGCAGAGTCTCCTAGTATTATAGTTATGTATGATGAGTCTCTGCCCCCAGTGATATACTGTCCTGTAGGGATTATTGTATGGGGTAGTATATTACCGCGGGGCAGAGACTCCTAGTATTATAGTTATGTATGATGAGTCTCTGCCCTCAGTGATATACTGTCCTGTAGGGATTATTGTATGGGGTAGTATATTACTGCGGGGCAGAGTCTCCTAGTATTATAGTTATGTATGATGAGTCCCTGCCCCCAGTGATATACTGTCCTGTAGGGATTATTGTATGGGGTAGTATATTACCGCGGGGAAGAGACTCCTAGTATTATAGTTATGTATGATGAGTCTCTGCCCCCAGTGATATACTGTCCTGTAGGGATTATTGTATGGGGTAGTATATTACCGCGGGGCAGAGACTCCTAGTATTATAGTTATGTATGATGAGTCCCTGCCCCAGTGACATACTGTCCTTTAGGGATTATTGTATGGGGTAGTATATTACTGCGGGGCAGGGACTCCTAGTATTATAGTTATGTATGATGAGTCCCTGCCCCCAGTGATATACTGTCCTGTAGGGATTATTGTATGGGGTAGTATATTACCGCGGGGCAGAGACTCCTAGTATTATAGTTATGTATGATGAGTCTCTGCCCCCAGTGATATACTGTCCTGTAGGGATTATTGTATGGGGTAGTATATTACCGCAGGGCAGAGACTCCTAGTATTATAGTTATGTATGATGAGTCCCTGCCCCCAGTGATATACTGTCCTGTAGGGATTATTGTATGGGGTAGTATATTACTGCGGGCAGAGACTCCTAGTATTATAGTTATGTATGATGAGTCTCTGCCCCCAGTGATATACTGTCCGGTAGGGATTATTGTATGGGGTAGTATATTACTGCGGGGCAGAGACTCCTAGTATTATAGTTATGTATGATGAGTCTCTGCCCCCAGTGATATACTGCCCTGTAGGGATTATTGTATGGGGTAGTATATTACTGCGGGGCAGGGACTCCTAGTATTATAGTTATGTATGATGAGTCCCTGCCCCCAGTGATATACTGTCCTGTAGGGATTATTGTATGGGGTAGTATATTACTGCGGGCAGAGACTCCTAGTATTATAGTTATGTATGATGAGTCCCTTCCCCCAGTGTTATACTGTCCTGTAGGGATTATTGTATGGGGTAGTATATTACCACGGGGCAGAGACTCCTAGTATTATAGTTATATATGATGAGTCTCTGCCCCTGGTGATATACTGTCCTGTAGGGATTATTGTATGGGGTAGTATATTACCGCGGGGCAGAGACTCCTAGTATTATAGTTATATATGATGAGTCTCTGCCCCTGGTGATATACTGTCCTGTAGGGATTATTGTATGGGGTAGTATATTACCGCGGGGCAGAGACTCCTAGTATTATAGTTATATATGATGAGTCTCTGCCCCTGGTGATATACTGTCCTGTAGGGATTATTGTATGGGGTAGTATATTACTGCGGGGCAGGGACTCCTAGTATTATAGTTATATATGATGAGTCCCTCCCCCCAGTGATATACTGTCCTATAGGGATTATTGTATGGGGTAGTATATTACTGCGGGGCAGAGTCTCCTAGTATTATAGTTATGTATGATGAGTCTCTGCCCCCAGTGATATACTGTCCTGTAGGGATTATTGTATGGGGTAGTATATTACTGCGGGGCAGGGACTCCTAGTATTATAGTTATGTATGATGAGTCTCTGCCCCCAGTGATATACTGTCCTGTAGGGATTATTGTATGGGGTAGTATATTACCGCGGGGCAGAGACTCCTAGTATTATAGTTATATATGATGAGTCTCTGCCCCTGGTGATATACTGTCCTGTAGGGATTATTGTATGGGGTAGTATATTACCGCGGGGCAGAGACTCCTAGTATTATAGTTATATATGATGAGTCTCTGCCCCTGGTGATATACTGTCCTGTAGGGATTATTGTATGGGGTAGTATATTACTGCGGGGCAGGGACTCCTAGTATTATAGTTATATATGATGAGTCTCTGCCCCCGGTGATATACTGTCCTGTAGGGATTATTGTATGGGGTAGTATATTACTGCGGGGCAGGGACTCCTAGTATTATAGTTATATATGATGAGTCTCTGCCCCCAGTGATATACTGTCCTGTAGGGATTATTGTATGGGGTAGTATATTACCGCGGGGCAGAGACTCCTAGTATTATAGTTATGTATGATGAGTCTCTGCCCCCAGTGATATACTGTCCGGTAGGGATTATTGTATGGGGTAGTATATTACCGCAGGGCAGAGACTCCTAGTATTATAGTTATGTATGATGAGTCTCTGCCCCCAGTGATATACTGTCCGGTAGGGATTATTGTATGGGGTAGTATATTACTGCGGGGCAGAGACTCCTAGTATTATAGTTATGTATGATGAGTCTCTGCCCCCAGTGATATACTGTCCTGTAGGGATTATTGTATGGGGTAGTTTATTACCGCGGGGCAGGGACTCCTAGTATTATAGTTATGTATGATGAGTCCCTGCCCCCAGTGACATACTGTCCTATAGGGATTATTGTATGGGGTAGTATATTACTGCGGGGCAGGGACTCCTAGTATTATAGTTATGTATGATGAGTCCCTGCCCCCAGTGATATACTGTCCTGTAGGGATTATTGTATGGGGTAGTATATTACCGCGGGGCAGAGACTCCTAGTATTATAGTTATGTATGATGAGTCTCTGCCCCCAGTGATATACTGTCCGGTAGGGATTATTGTATGGGGTAGTATATTACTGCGGGGCAGAGACTCCTAGTATTATAGTTATGTATGATGAGTCTCTGCCCCCAGTGATATACTGTCCTGTAGGGATTATTGTATGGGGTAGTATATTACTGCGGGGCAGGGACTCCTAGTATTATAGTTATGTATGATGAGTCCCTGCCCCCAGTGATATACTGTCCTGTAGGGATTATTGTATGGGGTAGTATATTACTGCGGGCAGAGACTCCTAGTATTATAGTTATGTATGATGAGTCCCTTCCCCCAGTGATATACTGTCCTGTAGGGATTATTGTATGGGGTAGTATATTACCGCGGGGCAGAGACTCCTAGTATTATAGTTATGTATGATGAGTCCCTGCCCCCAGTGATATACTGTCCTGTAGGGATTATTGTATGGGGTAGTATATTACTGCGGGCAGAGACTCCTAGTATTATAGTTATATATGATGAGTCTCTGCCCCCAGTGATATACTGTCCTGTAGGGATTATTGTATGGGGTAGTATATTACCGCGGGGCAGAGACTCCTAGTATTATAGTTATATATGATGAGTCTCTGCCCCCAGTGATATACTGTCCTGTAGGGATTATTGTATGGGGTAGTATATTACTGCAGGGCAGGGACTCCTAGTATTATAGTTATATATGATGAGTCCCTGCCCCCAGTGATATACTGTCCTATAGGGATTATTGTATGGGGTAGTATATTACTGCGGGGCAGAGTCTCCTAGTATTATAGTTATGTATGATGAGTCTCTGCCCCCAGTGATATACTGTCCTGTAGGGATTATTGTATGGGGTAGTATATTACTGCGGGGCAGGGACTCCTAGTATTATAGTTATGTATGATGAGTCTCTGCCCCCAGTGATATACTGTCCTGTAGGGATTATTGTATGGGGTAGTATATTACTGCAGGGCAGGGACTCCTAGTATTATAGATATGTATGATGAGTCTCTGCCCCCAGTGATATACTGTCCTGTAGGGATTATTGTATGGGGTAGTATATTACCACGAGGCAGAAACTCCTAGTATTATATTTATGTATGATGAGTCTCTGCCCCCAGTGATATACTGTCCTGTAGGGATTATTGTATGGGGTAGTATATTACTGCGGGGCAGAGACTCCTAGTATTATAGTTATGTATGATGAGTCCCTGCCCCCAGTGATATACTGTCCTGTAGGGATTATTGTATGGTCTAGTTTATTACTGCGGGGCAGGGACTCCTAGTATTATAGTTATGTATGATGAGTCTCTGCCCCCAGTGATATACTGTCCTGTAGGGATTATTGTATGGGGTAGTATATTACCGCGGGGCAGAGTCTCCTAGTATTATAGTTATGTATGATGAGTCTCTGCCCCCAGTGATATACTGTCCTGTAGGGATTATTGTATGGGGTAGTATATTACCGCGGGGCAGAGACTCCTAGTATTATAGTTATGTATGATGAGTCTCTGCCCTCAGTGATATACTGTCCTGTAGGGATTATTGTATGGGGTAGTATATTACTGCGGGGCAGAGTCTCCTAGTATTATAGTTATGTATGATGAGTCCCTGCCCCCAGTGATATACTGTCCTGTAGGGATTATTGTATGGGGTAGTATATTACCGCGGGGCAGAGTCTCCTAGTATTATAGTTATGTATGATGAGTCTCTGCCCCCAGTGATATACTGTCCTGTAGGGATTATTGTATGGGGTAGTATATTACCGCGGGGCAGAGACTCCTAGTATTATAGTTATGTATGATGAGTCTCTGCCCTCAGTGATATACTGTCCTGTAGGGATTATTGTATGGGGTAGTATATTACTGCGGGGCAGAGTCTCCTAGTATTATAGTTATGTATGATGAGTCTCTGCCCCCAGTGATATACTGTCCTGTAGGGATTATTGTATGGGGTAGTATATTACTGCGGGGCAGGGACTCCTAGTATTATAGTTATGTATGATGAGTCTCTGCCCCCAGTGATATACTGTCCTGTAGGGATTATTGTATGGGGTAGTATATTACTGCGGGGCAGGGACTCCTAGTATTATAGTTATGTATGATGAGTCCCTGCCCCCAGTGATATACTGTCCTGTAGGGATTATTGTATGGGGTAGTATATTACTGCGGGGCAGGGAATCCTAGTATTATAGTTATGTATGATGAGTCTCTGCCCCCAGTGATATACTGTCCTGTAGGGATTATTGTATGGGGTAGTATATTACTGCGGGGCAGGGAATCCTAGTATTATAGTTATGTATGATGAGTCCCTGCCCCCAGTGATATACTGTCCTGTAGGGATTATTGTATGGGGTAGTATATTACTGCGGGGCAGGGACTCCAAGTATTATAGTTATGTATGATGAGTCTCTGCCCCCAGTGATATACTGTCCTGTAGGGATTATTGTATGGGGTAGTATATTACCGCGGGGCAGAGACTCCTAGTATTATAGTTATGTATGATGAGTCTCTGCCCCCAGTGATATACTGTCCTGTAGGGATTATTGTATGGGGTAGTATATTACCGCAGGGCAGAGACTCCTAGTATTATAGTTATGTATGATGAGTCCCTGCCCCCAGTGATATACTGTCCTGTAGGGATTATTGTATGGGGTAGTATATTACCGCGGGGCAGAGACTCCTAGTATTATAGTTATGTATGATGAGTCTCTGCCCCCAGTGATATACTGTCCGGTAGGGATTATTGTATGGGGTAGTATATTACTGCGGGGCAGAGACTCCTAGTATTATAGTTATGTATGATGAGTCTCTGCCCCCAGTGATATACTGTCCTGTAGGGATTATTGTATGGGGTAGTATATTACTGCGGGCAGAGACTCCTAGTATTATAGTTATGTATGATGAGTCTCTGCCCCCAGTGATATACTGTCCGGTAGGGATTATTGTATGGGGTAGTATATTACTGCGGGGCAGAGACTCCTAGTATTATAGTTATGTATGATGAGTCTCTGCCCCCAGTGATATACTGTCCTGTAGGGAATATTGTATGGGGTAGTATATTACTGCGGGGCAGAGACTCCTAGTATTATAGTTATGTATGATGAGTCCCTGCCCCCAGTGATATACTGTCCTGTAGGGATTATTGTATGGGGTAGTATATTACCGCAGGGCAGAGACTCCTAGTATTATAGTTATATATGATGAGTCTCTGCCCCTGGTGATATACTGTCCGGTAGGGATTATTGTATGGGGTAGTATATTAATGCGGAGCAGGGACTCCTAGTATTATAGTTATGTATGATGAGTCTCTGCCCCTGGTGATATACTGTCCTGTAGGGATTATTGTATGGGGTAGTATATTACTGCGGGGCAGAGTCTCCTAGTATTATAGTTATGTATGATGAGTCTCTGCCCCCAGTGATATACTGTCCTGTAGGGATTATTGTATGGGGTAGTATATTACTGCGGGCAGAGACTCCTAGTATTATAGTTATGTATGATGAGTCCCTTCCCCCAGTGTTATACTGTCCTGTAGGGATTATTGTATGGGGTAGTATATTACCACGGGGCAGAGACTCCTAGTATTATAGTTATATATGATGAGTCTCTGCCCCTGGTGATATACTGTCCTGTAGGGATTATTGTATGGGGTAGTATATTACCGCGGGGCAGAGACTCCTAGTATTATAGTTATATATGATGAGTCTCTGCCCCTGGTGATATACTGTCCTGTAGGGATTATTGTATGGGGTAGTATATTACCGCGGGGCAGAGACTCCTAGTATTATAGTTATATATGATGAGTCTCTGCCCCTGGTGATATACTGTCCTGTAGGGATTATTGTATGGGGTAGTATATTACTGCGGGGCAGGGACTCCTAGTATTATAGTTATATATGATGAGTCCCTCCCCCCAGTGATATACTGTCCTATAGGGATTATTGTATGGGGTAGTATATTACTGCGGGGCAGAGTCTCCTAGTATTATAGTTATGTATGATGAGTCTCTGCCCCCAGTGATATACTGTCCTGTAGGGATTATTGTATGGGGTAGTATATTACTGCGGGGCAGGGACTCCTAGTATTATAGTTATGTATGATGAGTCTCTGCCCCCAGTGATATACTGTCCTGTAGGGATTATTGTATGGGGTAGTATATTACCGCGGGGCAGAGACTCCTAGTATTATAGTTATATATGATGAGTCTCTGCCCCTGGTGATATACTGTCCTGTAGGGATTATTGTATGGGGTAGTATATTACCGCGGGGCAGAGACTCCTAGTATTATAGTTATATATGATGAGTCTCTGCCCCTGGTGATATACTGTCCTGTAGGGATTATTGTATGGGGTAGTATATTACTGCGGGGCAGGGACTCCTAGTATTATAGTTATATATGATGAGTCTCTGCCCCCGGTGATATACTGTCCTGTAGGGATTATTGTATGGGGTAGTATATTACTGCGGGGCAGGGACTCCTAGTATTATAGTTATATATGATGAGTCTCTGCCCCCAGTGATATACTGTCCTGTAGGGATTATTGTATGGGGTAGTATATTACCGCGGGGCAGAGACTCCTAGTATTATAGTTATGTATGATGAGTCTCTGCCCCCAGTGATATACTGTCCGGTAGGGATTATTGTATGGGGTAGTATATTACCGCAGGGCAGAGACTCCTAGTATTATAGTTATGTATGATGAGTCTCTGCCCCCAGTGATATACTGTCCGGTAGGGATTATTGTATGGGGTAGTATATTACTGCGGGGCAGAGACTCCTAGTATTATAGTTATGTATGATGAGTCTCTGCCCCCAGTGATATACTGTCCTGTAGGGATTATTGTATGGGGTAGTTTATTACCGCGGGGCAGGGACTCCTAGTATTATAGTTATGTATGATGAGTCCCTGCCCCCAGTGACATACTGTCCTATAGGGATTATTGTATGGGGTAGTATATTACTGCGGGGCAGGGACTCCTAGTATTATAGTTATGTATGATGAGTCCCTGCCCCCAGTGATATACTGTCCTGTAGGGATTATTGTATGGGGTAGTATATTACCGCGGGGCAGAGACTCCTAGTATTATAGTTATGTATGATGAGTCTCTGCCCCCAGTGATATACTGTCCGGTAGGGATTATTGTATGGGGTAGTATATTACTGCGGGGCAGAGACTCCTAGTATTATAGTTATGTATGATGAGTCTCTGCCCCCAGTGATATACTGTCCTGTAGGGATTATTGTATGGGGTAGTATATTACTGCGGGGCAGGGACTCCTAGTATTATAGTTATGTATGATGAGTCCCTGCCCCCAGTGATATACTGTCCTGTAGGGATTATTGTATGGGGTAGTATATTACTGCGGGCAGAGACTCCTAGTATTATAGTTATGTATGATGAGTCCCTTCCCCCAGTGATATACTGTCCTCTAGGGATTATTGTATGGGGTAGTATATTACCGCGGGGCAGAGACTCCTAGTATTATAGTTATGTATGATGAGTCCCTGCCCCCAGTGATATACTGTCCTGTAGGGATTATTGTATGGGGTAGTATATTACTGCGGGCAGAGACTCCTAGTATTATAGTTATATATGATGAGTCTCTGCCCCCAGTGATATACTGTCCTGTAGGGATTATTGTATGGGGTAGTATATTTCTGCAGGGCAGGGACTCCTAGTATTCTAGATATGTATGATGAGTCTCTGCCCCCAGTGATATACTGTCCTGTAGGGATTATTGTATGGGGTAGTATATTACCACGAGGCAGAAACTCCTAGTATTATATTTATGTATGATGAGTCTCTGCCCCCAGTGATATACTGTCCTGTAGGGATTATTGTATGGGGTAGTATATTACTGCGGGGCAGAGACTCCTAGTATTATAGTTATGTATGATGAGTCCCTGCCCCCAGTGATATACTGTCCTGTAGGGATTATTGTATGGTCTAGTTTATTACTGCGGGGCAGGGACTCCTAGTATTATAGTTATGTATGATGAGTCCCTGCCCCCAGTGATATACTGTCCTGTAGGGATTATTGTATGGGCTAGTTTATTACTGCGGGGCAGACACTCCTAGTATTATAGTTATGTATGATGAGTCTCTGCCCCCAGTGATATACTGTCCTGTAGGGATTATTGTATGGGGTAGTATATTACCGCGGGGCAGAGTCTCCTAGTATTATAGTTATGTATGATGAGTCTCTGCCCCCAGTGATATACTGTCCTGTAGGGATTATTGTATGGGGTAGTATATTACCGCGGGGCAGAGACTCCTAGTATTATAGTTATGTATGATGAGTCTCTGCCCTCAGTGATATACTGTCCTGTAGGGATTATTGTATGGGGTAGTATATTACTGCGGGGCAGAGTCTCCTAGTATTATAGTTATGTATGATGAGTCCCTGCCCCCAGTGATATACTGTCCTGTAGGGATTATTGTATGGGGTAGTATATTACCGCGGGGAAGAGACTCCTAGTATTATAGTTATGTATGATGAGTCTCTGCCCCCAGTGATATACTGTCCTGTAGGGATTATTGTATGGGGTAGTATATTACTGCGGGGCAGGGACTCCTAGTATTATAGTTATGTATGATGAGTCCCTGCCCCCAGTGATATACTGTCCTGTAGGGATTATTGTATGGGGTAGTATATTACTGCGGGGCAGGGACTCCTAGTATTATAGTTATGTATGATGAGTCCCTGCCCCCAGTGATATACTGTCCTGTAGGGATTATTGTATGGGGTAGTATATTACTGCGGGGCAGGGAATCCTAGTATTATAGTTATGTATGATGAGTCTCTGCCCCCAGTGATATACTGTCCTGTAGGGATTATTGTATGGGGTAGTATATTACCGCAGGGCAGAGACTCCTAGTATTATAGTTATGTATGATGAGTCCCTGCCCCCAGTGATATACTGTCCTGTAGGGATTATTGTATGGGGTAGTATATTACTGCGGGGCAGGGACTCCTAGTATTATAGTTATGTATGATGAGTCCCTGCCCCCAGTGATATACTGTCCGGTAGGGATTATTGTATGGGGTAGTATATTACTGCGGGGCAGAGACTCCTAGTATTATAGTTATGTATGATGAGTCTCTGCCCCCAGTGATATACTGTCCTGTAGGGATTATTGTATGGGGTAGTATATTACTGCGGGCAGAGACTCCTAGTATTATAGTTATGTATGATGAGTCTCTGCCCCCAGTGATATACTGTCCGGTAGGGATTATTGTATGGGGTAGTATATTACTGCGGGGCAGAGACTCCTAGTATTATAGTTATGTATGATGAGTCTCTGCCCCCAGTGATATACTGTCCTGTAGGGATTATTGTATGGGGTAGTATATTACCGCAGGGCAGAGACTCCTAGTATTATAGTTATATATGATGAGTCTCTGCCCCTGGTGATATACTGTCCGGTAGGGATTATTGTATGGGGTAGTATATTAATGCGGAGCAGGGACTCCTAGTATTATAGTTATGTATGATGAGTCTCTGCCCCCAGTGATATACTGTCCTGTAGGGATTATTGTATGGGGTAGTATATTACTTCGGAGCAGAGACTCCTAGTTTTATAGTTATGTATGATGAGTCCCTGCCCCCAGTGATATACTGTCCTGTAGGGATTATTGTATGGGGTAGTATATTACTGCGGGGCAGAGACTCCTAGTATTATAGTTATGTATGATGAGTCTCTGCCCCCAGTGATATACTGTCCTGTAGGGATTATTGTATGGGGTAGTATATTACCGCAGGGAAGAGACTCCTAGTATTATAGTTATATATGATGAGTCTCTGCCCCTGGTGATATACTGTCCTGTAGGGATTATTGTATGGGGTAGTATATTACTGCGGGGCAGAGACTCCTAGTATTATAGTTATGTATGATGAGTCTCTGCCCCCAGTGATATACTGTCCTGTAGGGATTATTGTATGGGGTAGTATATTACTGCGGGGCAGGGACTCCTAGTATTATAGTTATGTATGATGAGTCCCTGCCCCCAGTGATATACTGTCCGGTAGGGATTATTGTATGGGGTAGTATATTACTGCGGGGCAGAGACTCCTAGTATTATAGTTATGTATGATGAGTCTCTGCCCCCAGTGATATACTGTCCTGTAGGGATTATTGTATGGGGTAGTATATTACTGCGGGCAGAGACTCCTAGTATTATAGTTATGTATGATGAGTCTCTGCCCCCAGTGATATACTGTCCGGTAGGGATTATTGTATGGGGTAGTATATTACTGCGGGGCAGAGACTCCTAGTATTATAGTTATGTATGATGAGTCTCTGCCCCCAGTGATATACTGTCCTGTAGGGATTATTGTATGGGGTAGTATATTACCGCAGGGCAGAGACTCCTAGTATTATAGTTATATATGATGAGTCTCTGCCCCTGGTGATATACTGTCCGGTAGGGATTATTGTATGGGGTAGTATATTAATGCGGAGCAGGGACTCCTAGTATTATAGTTATGTATGATGAGTCTCTGCCCCCAGTGATATACTGTCCTGTAGGGATTATTGTATGGGGTAGTATATTACTGCGGGGCAGGGACTCCTAGTATTATAGTTATGTATGATGAGTCCCTGCCCCCAGTGATATACTGTCCTGTAGGGATTATTGTATGGGGTAGTATATTACCGCGGGGCAGAGACTCCTAGTATTATAGTTATATATGATGAGTCTCTGCCCCTGGTGATATACTGTCCTGTAGGGATTATTGTATGGGGTAGTATATTACTGCGGGGCAGAGTCTCCTAGTATTATAGTTATGTATGATGAGTCTCTGCCCCCAGTGATATACTGTCCTGTAGGGATTATTGTATGGGGTAGTATATTACCGAGGGACAGGGAATCCTAGTATTATAGTTATGTGCGGTGACCAGATGGAAGGTAACGCTGCAGTTGGGATTGCGGGGGTGCAAACAGCGCAGACTTGTCACGGTCTCTGGGCACGAGGGCGCAGCGCTGGTGCTGTCCCACGTTACCACCACTGGTACCGGTGATGAGGGGGCTGCACAAATGTTGGTGGTGATTGTTCCCCCGGGGCGCTTCCCCTATACTGTGCCGACTGGTGGTGTTTGGGGCGCCCTGATGATGTCGGTGCAGAGTCAGACACAGAAACGGTTGTAAAGTTGAACTTTTACTTCCATGGGTGTGGAGGCACAAATGCTTAAACAGTTTCTTCAATACAAAACAACGGGGTACGCCTGGTGACACAGCAAAGTCCTGGGGTGCAGGGTAGACTTGATGAAAGGTGTTCCTAGCCCCTTATACTTCAGTGTTACAGCCCTAAGGTGCGTCTGGGCTCCTATTTGGCTCATAGGAGGATGCCCACCATGATACTAGTACATAATATTCCCCACTCACGTTATGTCGTCCTGATAGCTCAGAGTTTCGGGGTGCAATAGTCAGGGTGGCAGGATATTCCACAGGTCTGGCCTTGGCCCCTGGATCCTGTGATACTTGCTATGGAGCACGTGTTCCAGAATGTTCTCTCCACAGTCTCATGCTGACAAGATAATGATGCTTGACTTCCTTCAGGGCGATGGCTAGGCAGACAGGGGACAGGATCTTCTGAATAGCTGGAGTATGTCAGCTCTCCAACCTTCCTGGGCCTGTCTAGGACTTGAGATTCCTGCACTAAACTCACTGCTTTCTTCACAGGACATCACACTTATCTCCTCACCTCCTCCTCCTAACACTCCACACTTCTAACTCCTCACACGCAGGACCTTCCTGCAGGGGTGTTACCATGGGGACCCAGTGATCAGCTGACTCCTCCCCTTTTCCCAGGCGATGTCCTCCCATTGGACATTTGGTTACTATTCAATCCTATGGGAGGTGTAATGCATGTGTGAGGCTCACTAGGTGGCGCTGTGTTGTGTGAGACTCAGGACCCCCTGCTATGTCACACAGGCTATGAAGCAACAGGAAATAATACAATGCACAGAGATCACCCTCAGCCCAGCCATAGCCAGCTCTGGGATGCCACATACTCCCCCTCTTTCACTGAGCCGACCTCGGCGACGGGCTGGGGTGAAGGTGAGAAATGTAACATAACGTTAATAAATACGAATAAAGTGCAAATGTCACTAACAGTTTAAAAAAATATAATACTTAGAAACTTGAGGTAAGACCTCCCGGCATAGTCCTGGAATGTCCATGAGAAGTCTGAAGGGTAACGGAGAGATAATTAAACTCAGACTTATGGAACCTTTTGGCGGTACCATCAGACAGTCCATATAGAAACAACAGTAGTGCAAATGGGTCCAGAGGCTCTCTGGCACAAATTTTGTGAGTGTCCATTATCATGAGAGTCTCTCTGAGAAACAATAAACAGTCCTTTCTGTAAGGAAGAGTAGGCACTCTAGCACGAATGTCCATACCGCAATGGGGTAACAGAACTTCCTTGGCTCGGTGAGCCAGGCACTATGGCTTGGATTGTTGCATATAAATGTAAATACTATATTACATGGCAAGATATTATATATATACTGTATATACACACAGGAAAAACATTAATGTAATCAGAGCAGGAATAACATATATACAGAAGCAGAGACAGTTAACCTCTTTTACCCAAGGACAGCCATGGCATCACTATAGCGTGTTGGAGGTATGCCTTTTGTGGTACGCTCAGAACGCCTAAGTGGAACAAGATTTGAATCAGGAACAGAGTCACTGAAATCAATTAAATCATCTGTCGAAGGGTTCTCTTGCACTAGAGCAATTGGTGGATAACAGCTAAATGGTAGTAGTTTAGGCGCCCACATAAGCTCAGTTAACGTTGGGTGTCTCTCTTTTGCTTCATACGGTGACAAGATCTCTGTACTCGTTGTCTCAGCTGGGGGCACCTCTGTGGGTAGTCCTTCTTTAAGGCACAGCTTCAGACGGTTTCGGTGTACTACTTGGGGCTGTCTCCCAGGTTTAGAGATCTCATACACGTCGGATTCAGGATATGGTATGGAGATGACACTGTATGGTTCTTTCTCCCAGAATGGATCCAATTTCCCATTCCGATGGTTATTCCTTAACCATACACGGTCGCCAACTTTCAGGGGCGCTGCATGGGCGCGATGGTTGTAATCCTCCTGTTGTCTCCTACGAACCTCATCCATGCGCGTTTCAACTATCTCTTTAGCTTCCTCCATACGTCGGCGGTGTTCAACAACCCAGTCTGTTATGGGTAGTGGATTGATGGTGTCAGGGACCTTCACACCAAGGGTTAAGTCTGAAGGAAGTTGACCTTGTCTTCCAAACATTAGATAAAATGGTGCGTATCCCGTAGATGTTTGGGGTGTGTTGTTGTAAATATAGGCCAAGTCCTTGATACGCTCAGGCCACTCAACACCAGGTGTAACTGCGGCTGTTCTTAGCATGCCGATGATCATTTGATTTGCCTTCTCGCACATACCATTCCCTTGAGGGTGATACGCTGTGGTTCGCAACTTCTTGCAGTCTTGGAACTGACACAGCTCACGGAACAATTGGGATTCAAACGCCGATCCACGGTCGGTGAGGATATGCTCAGGACAACCGTAATGGCGGACAAACTCTGCGTAGAAGGTCTCAGCCGTAGTTCTTGCTGTAAGATCTCTGACAGGCACGATGACAAGGAACTTGGAGTAATGATCCACCATTGTCAGAGCGTAGCTGTAGCCGGAACGTGTGGGACCCAACTTCACATGGTCCAGAGCAACAATTTCACACGGCTTTTGAGTCTTAATTGGATGTAGAGGGGCCTTCTGATCTCTTCGACCTTCCTTGGTGATACTACAGGCGGGACACTCTCGGCACCAACTCTCAATGTCACTCCTCATCCCAACCCAATAGAAGCGACGACGGATGGTAGCTTCGGTCTTTTGTACCCCGAAGTGACCAGATCTGTCATGATACGCCTCAAGTATCATCTGTGCGTCTCTTCTTGGTACGAGGATCTGATGAAGCCTTTCACCTGTGACAGGATCAAGAGTGTTTCTAAGTAGAAGACCTCGTTGGACAAACAGGCGCTTCCTCTGTCGCCAAAGGCGTTTTAATTCCACGTCATGAAGACCTCTCTTTACACGGGTTGGTATTCTTCCTGTAAGCAGGAAATCTGACAATTCTCCTAAAACTCTGCTCTCTTCTTGGAACGTTTTCCACAGAGATGGCTCCTGGAGGGATTCGGCAGCTGTTTTCGCCAGAGATTCTCCTTCTACAGGGACACCAATAGCAACCTGTTGGGCAAACTTGTTGTAGAATGGTGGCATCTCCACCTCTTCCCAGATGTCTTCTCGGGGTGGTTCTTCTCCCACAGGCAACCTTGAGAGTGCATCAGCGTTAGCGTTGGACTTGCCACTGCGATACTTGACAGAGAACTTGTAATTCGCGAGTCTTGAGGCCCACCGTTGTTCAAGGGCTCCCAGTCGAGCAGTGTCCAGATGCGCCAACGGATTGTTATCTGTGTACACGGTAAAGGGTGTGGCAGCCAGGTAGTCTTTAAACTTCTCTGTCACGGCCCAGACAAGCGCCAGAAGTTCGAGTTTGAAAGAACTATAGTTCTGGTCGTTCTTCTCCGCGCCTCTCAGACTCCTGCTGGCGTAGGCGATGACTCGCTCTTTGTTGTCCTGAACCTGGGACAACACTGCACCCAAACCTTGGTGACTTGCATCTGTGTACAAGCGGAATGGCTGACTGTAGTCGGGATAGGCTAGAATTGGTGGTTGCGTCAGAAGTGCTTTAAGCGCTTGAAAGGCTTCCTCTTGACGCGCTGTCCAGTCTACCGGAAGTTTTCGGTTGTAGTTTTCTCTGGGACAACCGCGCAACAACTCGTTCAGAGGCTCGGCTACTTGGGCGAAGTGTGGTATGAAACGCCGGTAGTAACCTGCGAATCCAAGGAAGCTTCGGACTTCTTTGACGGTAGTTGGTCTTCGCCAGTTCTGGACTGCAGTGATCTTTTCAGGATCAGGTTGGACGCCTTGTGCGCTCACGACATGCCCAAGGTAGTGAACTTGGGGTTTCAACAGGTAGCACTTGGAGGGTTTCACCTTTAGGCCGTGCTGTATAAGTACCTTGAATACCTCGGACAGGTGACGAAGGTGTTCTTGGTATGTCCGGGAGAATACAATAACATCGTCCAGGTACAGTAGCACACTCTGGAAATTCTCATGGCCGAGGCACCTCTCCATAAGCCGTTGGAATGTGGCTGGGGCATTACATAGCCCAAATGGCATACTATTGAATTCAAAGAGTCCCATCGGGGTCGTAAACGCAGTCTTTTCACGATCTTCAGGCGCCATAGGGACTTGCCAGTATCCACTGGTTAAGTCCAGGGTCGAGAAACAGGTAGCTGATCCCAAAGCCGTTAGAGATTCCTCAATCCGCGGCAATGGGTATGCGTCTTTGTGCGTGACGTTGTTGAGTTTACGATAGTCCACACAAAATCGTAGGGTTCCGTCTTTCTTCTTGACAAGGACTAGCGGGGCTGCCCAGGGACTGTTACTCTCCCGGATGACATCAGCATCTCGCATCTCTTGGATCAACTTTTTCACCGGTTGGTACATCGCTGGTGGTATTGGACGGTGACGCTCCTTGATTGGATGGTGGTCGCCAGTCAGAATGCGATGTTGTATGGTCGTGGTCTTACCAAAGTCCAATGGGTGTTTGCTGAATGCCTGTTGGTAATGCTTGGCCACATTGCGAACCCCATTGATGTGCTCTATAGGGGTATTGGCGTCTCCCACATTCAATTCATCCCACCAGGACTTCGTGGCTCCATTCTGAATGTTCTCAGCAGCTTGGGTGGAACGCTGTGTGGCGGTAGAATCACCAGAGAGAATGTCTTCTGGTGCTAACCGGTGTAGCAGGGCCACAGAGTGGAACTTGTGGAGGTTCACGGGAGCATCGCCCAAGTTGACTAAGCGGACAGGAACACGTCCATTGGAAACTGTGACAAGGCTGCGGGCAGCCATGACAAGTGGTTGGCCAGCTACCTGTATGGGTTGTAGCAAGGCCTCGTAGTCCTGATTTTCTATGCCCGGACGGGCACGGCACCACACCATAGTTTCTGTTCCAGGCTGTAGGGTTACTGGACGGGTATCTTGGATCCGGACTCGACCAATTTCACCTTGTTTGTTGGCGAACTTGTGCTGGGCATTGAGTACACGAATGGCCCGCTGAATGGTCTGCTGGTCACTGGGAGAAGCTGTAAGGAGAGAGGCATGCAAGGCATCCAACACTTCTGCAAAGCAATGGCGTAAAACATTCATGCCTAATATTACAACTGCAAACCTATCATCCTCTACATCAGTGACAATTACACCCTGTCTAGGCAGTTTCAAGTCCCCAATCTGGATAGTGGGTTCCCAATAACCCTGCTGTGGTATGGGCTGTCCATTGCTGGCACACAGATTTATCCATGTGTCAGGTGTTCTATTCAACACACCTAAGTCCCAATGTTCAAGGAACACCTGCTTGCGCAGGGTTGTTACCTGAGATCCAGTGTCCACCAACGCTGTCAGAGGGACGCCGTTCACCCGGATTGTGATGTGTGGGCAGGCTGAGACGAAGCGTGACAATGGCACTGAAGATTCACCTGGGCCCTTCTTCTTTCCTCCCGAGGGGCGGCCCGCTGCCTCGGGGGTGGCCCGTTTAACTGAAAACACTGAGGCCTGGTGTGTCCATATCTATTGCAATAGGTACAGTATGGCCTCTCACTCTGCGGAGGTTTCACTGAAGACGGACGTCTGGGTGGCGACTCAGGTGAGATGTTGAGACCTCGCAAAGGATCACTGGACGATGAAGACGGCTGGGTCAGACGATCTAGACGGACGGTGATCTGTTCCATGGCACGGGTCAGATGATCCACTCGGGCCAGAAGGTCATCTCTGGAGTCTGCTGGTGTAGTCTGCGCAGTTTGGGCAGCAGGTGAGGTACCCAGAGGTAGTGGCAGGACAACTGGAGCAATGCTTGTTGAGGGTCCAGGTGAGGGAGCACAGATGGCTGGGGCTGCTCCTGTCCCAAGACCTTGATGGCAAGGGCCTTGAAGTCAGCAAACGTGATGCTGGGATGTTGTGCAGCAAGCATTCGCAACTGACTCTGGAGCAATGTGGTACCCGCCCCTTCTATGAAGCGGTCAAGCAAGATTTTATCAGAGTCCACATTTTCATGTGGATCCACTTGCACCACAGCTCTGAACGCCTCTTGGAGGGATAAAGCAAAGTCCCGCAGGGTCTCACCAGGTAGTTGTCGTCTGGAAAAGAAGCGCATCTTTACCTCGGAGACAGATCGCATGTCAAAGTTCACCTGGAGTTTGTCCAGAATTTGCCCAGGGGTTCTTTTGTCAGAGGCAGGCCAGGATTTGACCTCCCTAGCTGCAGCACCCTCAAGCTGGCCCAGCAGGATCTGTATCTGCTGTTCTGTATTCAGAGGATAGAACTGGAAGAGAGACAGCATCTTCTCACGAAAGTCCCTGAGGGTATGCGCCTCCCCTTTGTAGCGCGGCAGCCATGGTGCGCCAGGGTAAAATGGCATGGAGAATGGTAGGCTGCTCGCCATGGGCACTGCTGGATCACTAGAAACAGATGGCACAATGTCACTTTGCTCAGTCATGTTGTTTGCAGGTATGACTGGAATTAGGTCGCCGTCTCTTTAAGAAACTCAACTGCTTGCTGGCAGGGAATGGAGACTACAACTTGGAATGCTCTCCCTTTAAGAATGCTGTAGCTATTAACAGAGTCACTGTGATGCAGGCTGACGGTGTGCTCCCCCTCTTTAATGGTGGCACTCCCCACGGACACGGAAAACACTCGCTGGGGCCGTGGGAGGACTGAAGACAAGGACAGGGAGGCACAGTACTCACTGACAGCAACTGCAGCGTGGACCAGAGATCAGCGGTGCACAGCAGGGACGGTGATGCGGCACCGGAGAGTCAGAAATGGCGCCGGCACGTTCGCCTTTCACTTTCTTGTATGGGTGCACTGGAGCATTGCGCTCAGCATTCTGGGCTCTCCTAAGATGGCGGCAGATGGGTCTCCTGGCCTCATGGGCAGTGCCAAAAATCTCCCGCACTTTTGCAAGGTACAGTTAACCCTTTGTGGGTGTTCTTACACAGCGATGTGGCGCAGCAAACAAGTCCTGGGCGTTTTAACTCTTCCAGGGCTGTAACACACTGAGAGGACAGTCTTTAGGGCTTACTTCAGGGGTATAGGGCTCCCCCTCTTTGTGGCAAGCACTCTCAGGGAATAAACTTGATCTTAGCAAAGTCCACAATAAAGACCGATGCTCTGGAGACAATTTGGCGCACTTTTCGTGGCGACTTTCTCAAAATGGCACACACCCGTATCCTGTTCGTGACGCCAGTTTTTCTTGCGGTGACCAGATGGAAGGTAACGCTGCAGTTGGGATTGCGGGGTGCAAACAGCGCAGACTTGTCACGGTCTCTGGGCACGAGGGCGCAGCGCTGGTGCTGTCCCACGTTACCACCACTGATACCGGTGATGAGGGGGCTGCACAAATGTTGGTGGTGATTGTTCCCCCGGGGCGCTTCCCCTATACTGTGCCGACTGGTGGTGTTTGGGGCGCCCTGATGATGTCGGTGCAGAGTCAGACACAGAAACGGTTGTAAAGTTGAACTTTTACTTCCATGGGTGTGGAGGCACAAATGCTTAAACAGTTTCTTCAATACAAAACAACGGGGTACGCCTGGTGACACAGCAAAGTCCTGGGGTGCAGGGTAGACTTGATGAAAGATGTTCCTACCCCTTATACTTCAGTGTTACAGCCCTAAGGTGCGTCTGGGCTCCTATTTGGCACATAGGAGGATGCCCACCATGATACTAGTACATAATATTCCCCACTCACGTTATGTGGTCCTGATAGCTCAGAGTTTCGGGGTGCAATAGTCAGGGTGGCAGGATATTCCACAGGTCTGGCCTTGGCCCCTGGATCCTGTGATACTTGCTATGGAGCACGTGTTCCAGAATGTTCTCTCCACAGTCTCATGCTGACAAGATAATGATGCTTGACTTCCTTCAGGGCGATGGCTAGGCAGACAGGGGACAGGATCTTCTGAATAGCTGGAGTATGTCAGCTCTCCAACCTTCCTGGGCCTGTCTAGGACTGGAGATTCCTGCACTAAACTCACTGCTTTCTTCACAGGACATCACACTTATCTCCTCACCTCCTCCTCCTAATACTCCACACTTCTAACTCCTCACACGCAGGACCTTCCTGCAGGGGTGTTACCATGGGGATCCAGTGATCAGCTGACTCCTCCCCTTTTCCCAGGCAATGTCCTCCCATTGGACATTTGGTTACTATTCAATCCTATGGGAGGTGTAATGCATGTGTGAGGCTCACTAGGTGGCGCTGTGTTGTGTGAGACTCAGGACCCCCTGCTATGTCACACAGGCTATGAAGCAACAGGAAATAATACAATGCACAGAGATCACCCTCAGCCCAGCCATAGCCAGCTCTGGGATGCCACATATGTATGATGAGTCCCTGCCCCCAGTGATATACTGTCCTGTAGGGATTATTGTATGGGGTAGTATATTACCGAGGGACAGGGAATCCTAGTATTATAGTTATGTATGATGAGTCCCTGCCCCCAGTGATATACTGTCCTGTAGGGATTATTGTATGGGGTAGTATATTACCGCGGGGCAGACACTCCTAGTATTATAGTTATGTATGATGAGTCCCTGCCCCCAGTAATATACTGTCCTGTAGGGATTATTGTATGGGGTAGTTTATTACTGCGGGCAGAGACTCCTAGTATTATAGTTATATATGATGAGTCTCTGCCCCTGGTGATATACTGTCCTGTAGGGATTATTGTATGGGGTAGTATATTACTGCGGGGCAGGGACTCCTAGTATTATAGTTATGTATGATGAGTCCCTGCCCCCAGTGATATACTGTCCTGTAGGGATTATTGTATGGGGTAATATATTACTGCGGGGCAGGGACTCCTAGTATTATAGTTATGTATGATGAGTCCCTGCCCCCAGTGATATACTGTCCTGTAGGGATTATTGTATGGGGTAGTATATTACTATGGAGCAGGGACTCCAAGTATTATAGTTATGTATGATGAGTCCCTGCCCCCAGTGATATACTGTCCTGTAGGGATTATTGTATGGGGTAATATATTACTGCGGGGCAGGGACTCCTAGTATTATAGTTATGTATGATGAGTCTCTGCCCCCAGTGATATACTGTCTTGTAGGGATTATTGTATGGGGTAGTATATTACTGCGGGGCAGGGACTCCTAGTATTATAGTTATGTATGATGAGTCTCTGCCCCCAGTGATATACTGTTCTGTAGGGATTATTGTATGGGGTAGTATATTACTATGGAGCAGGGACTCCTAGTATTATAGTTATGTATGATGAGTCCCTGCCCCCAGTGATATACTGTCCTGTAGGGATTATTGTATGGGGTAGTATATTACTGCGGGGCAGGAACTCCAAGTATTATAGTTGTATGATGAGTCTCTGCCCCCAGTGATATACTGTCCTGTAGGGATTATTGTATGGGGTAGTTTATTACTGCGGGGCATGGACTCCTAGTATTATAGTTATGTATGATGAGTCTGTGCCCCCAGTGATATACTGTCCTGTAGGGATTATTGTATGGGGTAGTATATTACTGCGGGGCAGAGACTCCTAGTATTATAGTTATATATGATGAGTCCCTGCCCCAGTGATATACTGTCCTATAGGGATTATTGTATGGAGTAGTATATTACTGCGGGGCAGAGACTCCTAGTATTATAGTTATGTATGATGAGTCCCTGCCCCCAGTGATATACTGTCCTGTAGGGATTATTGTATGGGGTAGTATATTACCGAGGGACAGGGAATCCTAGTATTATAGTTATGTATGATGAGTCCCTGCCCCCAGTGATATACTGTCCTGTAGAGATTATTGTATGGGGTAGTATATTACCGCGGGGCAGACACTCCTAGTATTATAGTTATGTATGATGAGTCTCTTCCCCCAGTGATATACTGTCCTGTAGGGATTATTGTATGGGGTAGTATATTACCGCGGGGCAGACACTCCTAGTATTATAGTTATGTATGATGAGTCTCTGCCCCCAGTGATATACTGTCCTGTAGGGATTATTGTATGGGGTAGTATATTACTGCGGGGCAGAGACTCCTAGTATTATAGTTATGTATGATGAGTCTCTGCCCCCAGTGATATACTGTCCTGTAGGGTTTATTGTATGAGGTAGTATATTACCGCGGGACAGGGACTCCAAGTATTATAGATATGTATGATGAGTCTCTGCCCACAGTGATATACTGTCCTGTAGGGATTATTGTATGGGGTAGTATATTACCACGGGGCAGGGACTCCTAGTATTATAGTTATGTATCATGAGTCCCTGCCCCCAGTGATATACTGTCCTGTAGGGATTATTGTATGGGGTAGTATATTACCGAGGGACAGGGAATCCTAGTATTATAGTTATGTATGATGAGTCCCTGCCCCCAGTGATATACTGTCCTGTAGGGATTATTGTATGGGGTAGTATATTACCGCGGGGCAGACACTCCTAGTATTATAGTTATGTATGATGAGTCTCTGCCCCCAGTGATATACTGTCCTGTAGGGATTATTGTATGGGGTAGTATATTACCGCGGGGCAGACACTCCTAGTATTATAGTTATGTATGATGAGTCTCTGCCCCCAGTGATATACTGTCCTGTGGGGATTATTGTATGTGGTAGTATATTACTGCGGGGCAGAGACTCCTAGTATTATAGTTATGTATGATGAGTCTCTGCCCCCAGTGATATACTGTCCTGTAGGGATTATTGTATGGGGTAGTATATTACTGCGGGGCAGAGACTCCTAGTATTATAGTTATGTATGATGAGTCTCTGCCCCCAGTGATATACTGTCCTGTAGGGTTTATTGTATGAGGTAGTATATTACCGCGGGACAGGGACTCCTAGTATTATAGATATGTATGATGAGTCTCTGCCCACAGTGATATACTGTCCTGTAGGGATTATTGTATGGTGTAGTATATTACCACGGGGCAGGGACTCCTAGTATTATAGATATGTATGATGAGTCCCTGCCCCCAGTGATATACTGTCCTGTAGGGATTATTGTATGGGGTAGTATATTACTGCGGGGCAGGTACTCCTAGTATTATAGTTATGTATGATGAGTCCCTGCCCCCAGTGATATACTGTCCTGTAGGGATTATTGTATGGGGTAGTATATTACCGCGGGGCAGCGTCTCCTAGTATTATAGTTATATATGATGAGTCTCTGCCCCTGGTGATATACTGTCCTGTAGGGATTATTGTATGGGGTAGTATATTACCGCGGGGCAGAGACTCCTAGTATTATAGTTATGTATGATGAGTCCCTGCCCCCAGTGATATATTGTCCTGTAGGGATTATTGTATGGGGTAGTATATTACCGAGGGACAGGGAATTCTAGTATTATAGTTATGTATGATGAGTCCCTGCCCCCAGTGTTATGCTGTCCTGTAGGGATTATTGTATGGGGTAGTATATTACTGCGGGGCAGGGACTTCTAGTATTATAGTTATGTATGATGAGTCTCTGCCCCCAGTGATATACTGTCCTGTAGGGATTATTGTATGGGGTAGTATATTACCACGGGGTAGAAACTCCTAGTATTATAGTTATGTATGATGAGTCCCTGCCCCCAGTGATATACTGTCCTGTAGGGATTATTGTATGGGGTAGTATATTACTGCGGGGCAGAGACTCCTAGTATTATAGTTATGTATGATGAGTCTCTGCCTCCAGTGATATACTGTCCTGTAGGGATTATTGTATGGGGTAGTATATTACTATGGAGCAGGGACTCCTAGTATTATAGTTATGTATGATGATTCTCTGCCCACAGTAATATACTGTCCTGTAGGGATTATTGTATGGGGTAGTATATTACCACGGGGCAGGGACTCCTAGTATTATAGTTATGTATGATGAGTCCCTGCCCCCAGTGATATACTGTCCTGTAGGGATTATTGTATGGGGTAGTATATTACTGCGGGGCAGGGACTCCTAGTATTATAGTTATGTATGATGAGTCCCTGCCTCCAGTGATATACTGTCCTGTAGGGATTATTGTATGGGGTAGTATATTACCACGGGGCAGAGACTCCTAGTATTATAGTTATGTATGATGAGTCTCTGCCCCCAGTGATATACTGTCCTGTAGGGATTATTGTATGGGGTAGTTTATTACTGCGGGGTAGGGACTCCTAGTATTATAGTTATGTATGATGAGTCCCTGCCCCCAGTGATATACTGTCTTGTAGGGATTATTGTATGGGGTAGTATATTACCGCGGGGCAGAGACTCCTAGTATTATAGTTATATATGATGAGTCTCTGCCCCCAGTGATATACTGTCCTGTAGGGATTATTGTATGGGGTAGTTTATTACTGCGGGGCAGGGACTCCTAGTATTATAGTTATGTATGATGAGTCCCTGCCCCCAGTGATATACTGTCCTGTAGGGATTATTGTATGGGGTAGTATATTACTGCGGGGCAGGGACTCCTAGTATTCTAGTTATGTATGATGAGTCTCTGCCCCCAGTGATATACTGTCCTGTAGGGATTATTTTATGGGGTAGTATATTACCACGGGGCAGAAATTCCTAGTATTATAGTTATGTATGATGAGTCCCTGCCCCCAGTGATATACTGTCCTGTAGGGATTATTGTATGGGGTAGTATATTACTGCGGGGCAGGGACTCCTAGTATTATAGTTATGTATGATGAGTCCCTGCCTCCAGTGATATACTGTCCTGTAGGGATTATTGTATGGGGTAGTATATTACTGCGGGGCAGGGACTCCTAGTATTATAGTTATGTATGATGAGTCCCTGCCCCCAGTGTTATACTGTCCTGTAGGGATTATTGTATGGGGTAGTATATTACTGCGGGGCAGGGACTCCTAGTATTATAGTCTTGTAGGGATTATTGTATGGGGTAGTATATTACTGCGGGGAAGGTACTCCTAGTATTATAGTTATGTATGATGAGTCTCTGCCCCCAGTGATATACTGTCCTGTAGGGATTATTGTATGGGGTAGTATATTACTGCGGGGCAGAGTCTCCTAGTATTATAGTTATGTATGATGAGTCCTTGCCCCCAGTGATATACTGTCCTGAAGGGATTATTGTATGGGGTAGTATATTACTGCGGGGCAGGGACTCCTAGTATTATAGTTATGTATGATGAGTCTCTGCCCCCCAGTGATATACTGTCCTGTAGGGATTATTGTATGGGGTAGTATATTACTGCGGGGCAGGGACTCCTAGTATTATAGTTATGTATGATGAGTCCCTGCCCCCAGTGATATACTGTCCTGTAGGGATTATTGTATGGGGTAGTATATTACTGCGGGGCAGAGTCTCCTAGTATTATAGTTATGTATGATGAGTCCCTGCCCCCAGTGTTATACTGTCCTGTAGGGATTATTGTATGGGGTAGTATATTACTGCGGGGCAGGGACTCCTAGTATTATAGTCTTGTAGGGATTATTGTATGGGGTAGTATATTACTGCGGGGCAGGTACTCCTAGTATTATAGTTATGTATGATGAGTCTCTGCCCCCAGTGATATACTGTCCTGTAGGGATTATTGTATGGGGTAGTATATTACTGCGGGGCAGAGTCTCCTAGTATTATAGTTATGTATGATGAGTCTCTGCCCCCAGTGATATACTGTCCTGTAGGGATTATTGTATGGGGTAGTATATTACTGCGGGGCAGAGACTCCTAGTATTATAGTTATGTATGATGAGTCCCTGCCCCAGTGATATACTGTCCTGTAGGGATTATTGTATGGGGTAGTATATTACTGCGGGGCAGGGACTCCTAGTATTATAGTTATGTATGATGAGTCCCTGCCCCCAGTGATATACTGTCCTGTAGGGATTATTGTATGGGGTAGTTTATTACTGCGGGGCAGGGACTCCTAGTATTATAGTTACGTATGATGAGTCCCTGCCCCCAGTGATATACTGTCCTGTAGGGATTATTGTATGGGGTAGTATATTACTGCGGGGCAGGGACTCCTAGTATTATAGTTATGTATGATGAGTCTCTGCCCCCAGTGATATACTGTCCTGTAGGGATTATTTTATGGGGTAGTATATTACCACGGGGCAGAAATTCCTAGTATTATAGTTATGTATGATGAGTCCCTGCCCCCAGTGATATACTGTCCTGTAGGGATTATTGTATGGGGTAGTATATTACTGCGGGGCAGGGACTCCTAGTATTATAGTTATGTATGATGAGTCCCTGCCCCCAGTGATATACTGTCCTGTAGGGATTATTGTATGGGGTAGTATATTACTGCGGGGCAGGGACTCCTAGTATTATAGTTATGTATGATGAGTCCCTGCCTCCAGTGATATACTGTCCTGTAGGGATTATTGTATGGGGTAGTATATTACTGCGGGGCAGGGACTCCTAGTATTATAGTTATGTATGATGAGTCCCTGCCCCCAGTGTTATACTGTCCTGTAGGGATTATTGTATGGGGTAGTATATTACTGCGGGACAGGAACTCCTAGTATTATAGTTATGTATGATGAGTCTCTGCCCCTCGTGATATACTGTCCTGTGGGGATTTTTGTATGGGGTAGTATATTTCCGCGGGGCAGAGACTCCTAGTATTATAGTTATGTATGATGAGTCCCTGCCCCCAGTGTTATACTGTCCTGTAGGGATTATTGTATGGGGTAGTATATTACTGCGGGGCAGGGACTCCTAGTATTATAGTCTTGTAGGGATTATTGTATGGGGTAGTATATTACTGCGGGGCAGGTACTCCTAGTATTATAGTTATGTATGATGAGTCTCTGCCCCCAGTGATATACTGTCCTGTAGGGATTATTGTATGGGGTAGTATATTACTGCGGGGCAGAGTCTCCTAGTATTATAGTTATGTATGATGAGTCCCTGCCCCCAGTGATATACTGTCCTGTAGGGATTATTGTATGGGGTAGTATATTACTGCGGGGCAGGGACTCCTAGTATTATAGTTATGTATGATGAGTCCCTGCCCCCAGTGTTATACTGTCCTGTAGGGATTATTGTATGGGGTAGTATATTACTGCGGGGCAGGGACTCCTAGTATTATAGTTATGTATGATGAGTCTCTGCCCCCAGTGATATACTGTCCTGTGGGGATTATTGTATGGGGTAGTATATTACCGCGGGGCAGACACTCCTAGTATTATAGTTATGTATGATGAGTCTCTGCCCCCAGTGATATACTGTCCTGTAGGGATTATTGTATGGGGTAGTTTATTACTGCGGGGCAGGGACTCCTAGTATTATAGTTATGTATGATGAGTCCCTGCCCCCAGTGATATACTGTCCTGTAGGGATTATTGTATGGTGTAGTATATTACTGCGGGGCAGAGTCTTCTAGTATTATAGTTATGTATGATGAGTCTCTGCCCCCAGTGATATACTGTCCTGTAGGGATTATTGTATGGGGTAGTATATTACCGCAGGGCAGAGACTCCTAGTATTATAGTTATATATGATGAGTCTCTGCCCCTGGTGATATACTGTCCTGTAGGGATTATTGTATGGGGTAGTATATTAATGCGGAGCAGGGACTCCTAGTATTATAGTTATGTATGATGAGTCCCTGCCCCCAGTGATATACTGTCCTGTAGGGATTATTGTATGGGGTGGTATATTAATGCGGAGCAGGGACTCCTAGTATTATAGTTATGTATGATGAGTCTCTGCCCCCAGTGATATACTGTCCTGTAGGGATTATTTTATGGGGTAGTATATTACCACGGGGCAGAAATTCCTAGTATTATAGTTATGTATGATGAGTCCCTGCCCCCAGTGATATACTGTCCTGTAGGGATTATTGTATGGGGTAGTATATTACTGCGGGGCAGGGACTCCTAGTATTATAGTTATGTATGATGAGTCTCTGCCCTCAGTGATATACTGTCCTGTAGGGATTATTGTATGGGGTAGTATATTACTGCGGGGCAGAGACTCCTAGTATTATAGTTATGTATGATGAGTCTCTGCCCACAGTGATATACTGTCCTGTAGGGATTATTGTATGGGGTAGTATATTACCACGGGGCAGGGACTCCTAGTATTATAGTTATGTATGATGAGTCCCTGCCCCCAGTGATATACTGTCCTGTAGGGATTATTGTATGGGGTAGTATATTACTGCGGGGCAGGGACTCCTAGTATTATAGTTATGTATGATGAGTCCCTGCCCCCAGTGTTATACTGTCCTGTAGGGATTATTGTATGGGGTAGTATATTACCGCGGGGCAGACACTCCTAGTATTATAGTTATGTATGATGAGTCCCTGCCCCCAGTGATATACTGTCCTGTAGGGATTATTGTATGGGGTAGTTTATTACTGCGGGGCAGGGACTCCTAGTATTATAGATATGTATGATGAGTCCCTGCCCCCAGTGTTATACTGTCCTGTAGGGATTATTGTATGGGGTAGTATATTACTATGGAGCAGGGACTCCTAGTATTATAGTTATGTATGATGATTCTCTGCCCACAGTAATATACTGTCCTGTAGGGATTATTGTATGGGGTAGTATATTACCACGGGGCAGGGACTCCTAGTATTATAGTTATGTATGATGAGTCCCTGCCCCCAGTGATATACTGTCCTGTAGGGATTATTGTATGGGGTAGTATATTACCGCGGGGCAGAGACTCCTAGTATTATAGTTATGTATGATGAGTCCCTGCCCCCAGTGTTATACTGTCCTGTAGGGATTATTGTATGGGGTAGTATATTACTGCGGGGCAGAGACTCCTAGTATTATAGTTATATATGATGAGTCCCTGCCCCAAGTGATATACTGTCCTGTAGGGATTATTGTATGGGGTAGTATATTACTGCGGGGCAGAGACTCCTAGTATCATAGTTATATATGATGAGTCCCTGCCCCCAGTGATATACTGTCCTGTAGGGATTATTGTATGGGGTAGTATATTACCACGGGGCAGAGACTCCTAGTATTATAGTTATGTATGATGAGTCTCTGCCCCCAGTGATATACTGTCCTGTAGGGATTATTGTATGGGGTAGTATATTACTATGGAGCAGGGAGTCCTATTATTATAGTTATGTATGATGAGTCTCTGCCCCCAGTGATATACTGTCCTGTAGGGATTATTGTATGGGGTAGTATATTACTGCGGGCAGAGACTCCTAATATTATAGTTATGCATGATGAGTCCCTGCCCCCAGTGATATACTGTCCTGTAGGGATTATTGTATGGGGTAGTTTATTACTGCGGGGCAGGGACTCCTAGTATTATAGTTATGTATGATGAGTCCCTGCCCCCAGTGATATACTGTCCTGTAGGGATTATTGTATGGGGTAGTATATTACCGCGGGGCAGAGACTCCTGGTATTATAGTTATATATGATGAGTCTCTGCCCCTGGTGATATACTGTCCTGTAGGGAATATTGTATGGGGTAGTATATTACTGCGGGGCAGAGACTCCTAGTATTATAGTTATATATGATGAGTCTCTGCCCCTGGTGATATACTGTCCTGTAGGGATTATTGTATGGGGTAGTATATTACCGCGGGACAGGGAATCCTAGTATTATAGTTATGTATGATGAGTCCCTGCCCCCAGTGATATATTGTCCTGTAGGGATTATTGTATGGGGTAGTATATTACCGTGGGGCAGAGACTCTTAGTATTATAGTTATGTATGATGAGTCCCTGCCCCCAGTGATATACTGTCCTGTAGGGATTATTGTATGGGGTAGTATATTGCCGCGGGGCAGAGACTCCTAGTATTATTGTTATGTATGATGAGTCCCTGCCCCAGTGATATACTGTCCTGTAGGGATTATTGTATGGGGTAGTATATTACTGCGGGGCAGAGACTACTAGTATTATAGTTATGTATGATGAGTCTCTGCCCCCAGTGATATACTGTCCTGTAGGGATTATTGTATGGGGTAGTATATTACTGCGGGGCAGGGACTCCTAGTATTATAGTTATGTATGATGTGTCCCTGCCCCCAGTGATATACTGTCCTGTAGGGATTATTGTATGGGGTAGTATATTACCGCGGGACAGGGAATCCTAGTATTATAGTTATGTATGATGAGTCCCTGCCCCCAGTGATATATTGTCCTGTAGGGATTATTGTATGGGGTAGTATATTACCGTGGGGCAGAGACTCTTAGTATTATAGTTATGTATGATGAGTCCCTGCCCCCAGTGATATACTGTCCTGTAGGGATTATTGTATGGGGTAGTATATTGCCGCGGGGCAGAGACTCCTAGTATTATTGTTATGTATGATGAGTCCCTGCCCCAGTGATATACTGTCCTGTAGGGATTATTGTATGGGGTAGTATATTACTGCGGGGCAGAGACTACTAGTATTATAGTTATGTATGATGAGTCTCTGCCCCCAGTGATATACTGTCCTGTAGGGATTATTGTATGGGGTAGTATATTACTGCGGGGCAGGGACTCCTAGTATTATAGTTATGTATGATGTGTCCCTGCCGCCAGTGATATACTGTCCTGTAGGGATTATTGTATGGGGTAGTATATTACCGCGGGGCAGAGACTCCTAGTATTATAGTTATGTATGATGAGTCCCTGCCCCCAGTGTTATACTGTCCTGTAGGGATTATTGTATGGGGTAGTATATTACTGCGGGGCAGGGACTCCTAGTATTATAGTCTTGTAGGGATTATTGTATGGGGTAGTATATTACTGCGGGGCAGGTACTCCTAGTATTATAGTTATGTATGATGAGTCTCTGCCCCCAGTGATATACTGTCCTGTAGGGATTATTGTATGTGGTAGTATATTACTGCGGGGCAGGTACTCCTAGTATTATAGTTATGTATGATGAGTCTCTGCCCCCAGTGATATACTGTCCTGTAGGGATTATTGTATGGGGTAGTATATTACTGCGGGGCAGAGTCTCCTAGTATTATAGTTATGTATGATGAGTCCCTGCCCCCAGTGATATACTGTCCTGTAGGGATTATTGTATGGGGTAGTATATTAACGCGGGGTAGACACTCCTAGTATTATAGTTATGTATGATGAGTCTCTGCCCCCAGTGATATACTGTCCTGTAGGGATTATTGTATGGGGTATATATTACTGCGGGGCAGAGACTCCTAGTATTATAGTTATATATGATGAGTCTCTGCCCCCAGTGATATACTGTCCTGTAGGGATTATTGTATGGGGTAGTTTATTACTGCGGGGCAGGGACTCCTAGTATTATAGTTATGTATGATGAGTCCCTGCCCCCAGTGATATACTGTCCTGTAGGGATTATTGTATGGGGTAGTATATTACTGCGGGGCAGGGACTCCTAGTATTATAGTTATGTATGATGAGTCTCTGCCCCCAGTGATATACTGTCCTGTAGGGATTATTTTATGGGGTAGTATATTACCACGGGGCAGAAATTCCTAGTATTATAGTTATGTATGATGAGTCCCTGCCCCCAGTGATATACTGTCCTGTAGGGATTATTGTATGGGGTAGTATTTTACTGCGGGGCAGGGACTCCTAGTATTATAATTATGTACGATGAGTCCCTGCCCCCAGTGATATACTGTCCTGTAGGGATTATTGTATGGGGTAGTATATTACTGCGGGGCAGGGACTCCTAGTATTATAGTTATGTATGATGAGTCCCTGCCTCCAGTGATATACTGTCCTGTAGGGATTATTGTATGGGGTAGTATATTACTGCGGGGCAGGGACTCCTAGTATTATAGTTATGTATGATGAGTCCCTGCCCCCAGTGTTATACTGTCCTGTAGGGATTATTGTATGGGGTAGTATATTACTGCGGGGCAGGGACTCCTAGTATTATAGTCTTGTAGGGATTATTGTATGGGGTAGTATATTACTGCGGGGCAGGTACTCCTAGTATTATAGTTATGTATGATGAGTCTCTGCCCCCAGTGATATACTGTCCTGTAGGGATTATTGTATGGGGTAGTATATTACTGCGGGGCAGAGTCTCCTAGTATTATAGTTATGTATGATGAGTCCCTGCCCCCAGTGATATACTGTCCTGTAGGGATTATTGTATGGGGTAGTATATTACTGCGGGGCAGACACTCCTAGTATTATAGTTATGTATGATGAGTCCCTGCCCCCAGTGATATACTGTCCTGTAGGGATTATTGTATGGGGTAGTATATTACTGTGGGGCAGGGACTCCTAGTATTATAGTTATGTATGATGAGTCCCTGCCTCCAGTGATATACTGTCCTGTAGGGATTATTGTATGGGGTAGTATATTACTGCGGGGCAGGGACTCCTAGTATTATAGTTATGTATGATGAGTCCCTGCCCCCAGTGATATACTGTCCTGTAGGGATTATTGTATGGGGTAGTATATTACTGCGGGGCAGGAACTCCTAGTATTATAGTTATGTATGATGAGTCTCTGCCCCTCGTGATATACTGTCCTGTGGGGATTTTTGTATGGGGTAGTATATTTCCGCGGGGCAGAGACTCCTAGTATTATAGTTATGTATGATGAGTCCCTGCCCCCAGTGTTATACTGTCCTGTAGGGATTATTGTATGGGGTAGTATATTACTGCGGGGCTGGGACTCCTAGTATTATAGTCTTGTAGGGATTATTGTATGGGGTAGTATATTACTGCGGGGCAGGTACTCCTAGTATTATAGTTATGTATGATGAGTCTCTGCCCCCAGTGATATACTGTCCTGTAGGGATTATTGTATGGGGTAGTATATTACTGCGGGGCAGAGTCTCCTAGTATTATAGTTATGTATGATGAGTCCCTGCCCCCAGTGATATACTGTCCTGTAGGGATTATTGTATGGGGTAGTATATTACTGCGGGGCAGGGACTCCTAGTATTATAGTTATGTATGATGAGTCCCTGCCCCCAGTGTTATACTGTCCTGTAGGGATTATTGTATGGGGTAGTATATTACTGCGGGGCAGGGACTCCTAGTATTATAGTTATGTATGATGAGTCTCTGCCCCTCGTGATATACTGTCCTGTGGGGATTATTGTATGGGGTAGTATATTACCGCGGGGCAGACACTCCTAGTATTATAGTTATGTATGATGAGTCTCTGCCCCCAGTGATATACTGTCCTGTAGGGATTATTGTATGGTGTAGTATATTACTGCGGGGCAGAGTCTTCTAGTATTATAGTTATGTATGATGAGTCCCTGCCCCCAGTGATATACTGTCCTGTAGGGATTATTGTATGGGGTAGTATATTACCGCGGGGCAGAGACTCCTAGTATTATAGTTATATATGATGAGTCTCTGCCCCTGGTGATATACTGTCCTGTAGGGATTATTGTATGGGGTAGTATATTAATGCGGAGCAGGGACTCCTAGTATTATAGTTATATATGATGAGTCTCTGCCCCCAGTGATATACTGTCCTGTAGGGATTATTTTATGGGGTAGTATATTACCACGGGGCAGAAATTCCTAGTATTATAGTTATGTATGATGAGCCCCTGCCCCCAGTGATATACTGTCCTGTAGGGATTATTGTATGGGGTAGTATATTACTGCGGGGCAGGGACTCCTAGTATTATAGTTATGTATGATGAGTCTCTGCCCCCAGTGATATACTGTCCTGTAGGGATTATTTTATGGGGTAGTATATTACCACGGGGCAGAAATTCCTAGTATTATAGTTATGTATGATGAGCCCCTGCCCCCAGTGATATACTGTCCTGTAGGGATTATTGTATGGGGTAGTATATTACTGCGGGGCAGGGACTCCTAGTATTATAGTTATGTATGATGAGTCTCTGCCCTCAGTGATATACTGTCCTGTAGGGATTATTGTATGGGGTAGTATATTACTGCGGGGCAGGGACTCCTAGTATTATAGTTATGTATGATGAGTCCCTGCCTCCAGTGATATACTGTCCTGTAGGGATTATTGTATGGGGTAGTATATTTCTGCAGGGCAGGGACTCCTAGTATTATAGTTATGTATGATGAGTCCCTGCCCCCAGTGTTATACTGTCCTGTAGGGATTATTGTATGGGGTAGTATATTACTGCGGGGCAGGAACTCCTAGTATTATAGTTATGTATGATGAGTCTCTGCCCCTCGTGATATACTGTCCTGTGGGGATTTTTGTATGGGGTAGTATATTACCGCGGGGCAGAGACTCCTAGTATTATAGTTATGTATGATGAGTCCCTGCCCCCAGTGATATACTGTCCTGTGGGGATTATTGTATGTGGTAGTATATTACTGCGGGGCAGAGACTCCTAGTATTATAGTTATGTATGATGAGTCTCTGCCCCCAGTGATATACTGTCCTGTAGGGTTTATTGTATGAGGTAGTATATTACCGCGGGACAGGGACTCCTAGTATTATAGATATGTATGATGAGTCTCTGCCCACAGTGATATACTGTCCTGTAGGGATTATTGTATGGGGTAGTATATTACCACGGGGCAGGGACTCCTAGTATTATAGTTATGTATGATGAGTCCCTGCCCCCAGTGATATACTGTCCTGTAGGGATTATTGTATGGGGTAGTATATTACTGCGGGGCAGGGACTCCTAGTATTATAGTTATGTATGATGAGTCCCTGCCCCCAGTGATATACTGTCCTGTAGGGATTATTGTATGGGGTAGTATATTACTGCGGGGCAGAGACTCCTAGTATTATAGTTATATATGATGAGTCTCTGCCCCCAGTGATATACTGTCCTGTAGGGATTATTGTATGGGGTAGTTTATTACTGCGGGGCAGGGACTCCTAGTATTATAGTTATATCTGATGAGTCCCTGCCCCCAGTGATATACTGTCCTGTAGGGATTATTGTATGGGGTAGTATATTACCGCGGGGCAGAGACTCCTAGTATTATAGTTATGTATGATGAGTCTCTGCCCCTGGTGATATACTGTCCTGTAGGGATTATTGTATGGGGTAGTATATTAATGCGGAGCAGGGACTCCTAGTATTATAGTTATGTATGATGAGTCCCTGCCCCCAGTGATATACTGTCCTGTAGGGATTATTGTATGGGGTAGTATATTACCGCGGGGCAGGGACTCCTAGTATTATAGTTATGTATGATGAGTCCCTGCCCCCCAGTGATATACTGTCCTGTAGGGATTATTGTATGGGGTAGTTTATTACCGCGGGGCAGGGACTCCTAGTATTATAGTTATGTATGATGAGTCTCTGCCCCCCAGTGATATACTGTCCTGCAGGGATTATTGTATGGGGTAGTATATTACTGCGGGGCAGAGACTCCTAGTATTATAGTTATGTATGATGAGTCCCTGCCTCCAGTGATATACTGTCCTGTAGGGATTATTGTATGGGGTAGTATATTACCGCGGGGCAGAGTCTCCTAGTATTATAGTTATGTATGATGAGTCTCTGCCCCCAGTGATATACTGTCCTGTAGGGATTATTGTATGGAGTAGTTTATTACTGCGGGGCAGAGTCTTCTAGTATTATAGTTATGTATGATGAGTCTCTGCCCCCAGTGATATACTGTCCTGTAGGGATTATTGTATGGGGTAGTATATTACTGCGGGCAGAGACTCCTAGTATTATAGTTATGTATGATGAGTCCCTGCCCCCAGTGATATACTGTCCTGTAGGGATTATTGTATGGGGTAGTATATTACCGCGGGGCAGAGACTCCTAGTATTATAGTTATATATGATGAGTCTCTGCCCCTGGTGATATACTGTCCTGTAGGGATTATTTTATGGGGTAGTATATTACCACGGGGCAGAAATTCCTAGTATTATAGTTATGTATGATGAGTCCCTGCCCCCAGTGATATACTGTCCTGTAGGGATTATTGTATGGGGTAGTATATTACTGCGGGGCAGAGACTCCTAGTATTATAGTTATATATGATGAGTCTCTGCCCCCAGTGATATACTGTCCTGTGGGGATTATTGTATGGGGTAGTATATTACTGCGGGGCAGAGACTCCTAGTATTATAGTTATATATGATGAGTCTCTGCCCCCAGTGATATACTGTCCTGTAGGGATTATTGTATGGGGTAGTATATTACTGCGGGGCAGGGACTCCTAGTATTATAGTTATATCTGATGAGTCCCTGCCCCCAGTGATATACTGTCCTGTAGGGATTACTGGATGGGGTAGTATATTACTGCGGGGCAGGGACTCCTAGTATTATAGTTATGTATGAGGAGTCCCTGCCCCCAGTGATATACTGTCCTGTAGGGATTATTGTATGGGGTAGTATATTACTGCGGGGCAGGGACTCCTAGTATTATAGTTATGTATGATGAGTCTCTGCCCCCAGTGATATACTGTCCTGTAGGGATTATTGTATGGGGTAGTATATTACTGCGGGGCAGGGACTCCTAGTATTATAGTTATGTATGATGAGTCCCTGCCCCCAGTGATATACTGTCCTGTAGGGATTATTGTATGGGGTAGTATATTACTGCGGGGCAGAGACTCCTAGTATTATAGTTATGTATGATGAGTCCCTGCCCCCAGTGATATACTGTCCTGTAGGGATTATTGTATGGGGTAGTATATTACTGCGGGGCAGACACTCCTAGTATTATAGTTATGTATGATTAGTCTCTGCCCCTGGTGATATACTGTCCTGTAGGGATTATTGTATGGAGTAGTATATTACTGCGGGGCAGAGTCTCCTAGTATTATAGTTATGTATGATGAGTCCCTGCCCCCAGTGATATACTGTCCTGTAGGGATTATTGTATGGGGTAGTATATTACTGCGGGGCAGGGACTCCTAGTATTATAGTTATGTATGATGAGTCCCTGCCCCCAGTGATATACTGTCCTGTAGGGATTATTGTATGGGGTAGTATATTACTGCGGGGCAGGGACTCCTAGTATTATAGTTATGTATGATGAGTCTCTGCCCCCAGTGATATACTGTCCTGTGGGGATTATTGTATGGGGTAGTATATTACCGCGGGGCAGAGACTCCTAGTATTATAGTTATGTATGATGAGTCTCTGCCCCTGGTGATATACTGTCCTGTAGGGATTATTGTATGGGGTAGTATATTAATGCGGAGCAGGGACTCCTAGTATTATAGTTATGTATGATGAGTCCCTGCCCCCAGTGATATACTGTCCTGTAGGGATTATTGTATGGGGTAGTATATTACCGCGGGGCAGGGACTCCTAGTATTATAGTTATGTATGATGAGTCCCTGCCCCCCAGTGATATACTGTCCTGTAGGGATTATTGTATGGGGTAGTTTATTACCGCGGGGCAGGGACTCCTAGTATTATAGTTATGTATGATGAGTCTCTGCCCCCAGTGATATACTGTCCTGCAGGGATTATTGTATGGGGTAGTATATTACTGCGGGGCAGAGACTCCTAGTATTATAGTTATGTATGATGAGTCCCTGCCTCCAGTGATATACTGTCCTGTAGGGATTATTGTATGGGGTAGTATATTACCGCGGGGCAGAGTCTCCTAGTATTATAGTTATGTATGATGAGTCTCTGCCCCCAGTGATATACTGTCCTGTAGGGATTATTGTATGGGGTAGTTTATTACTGCGGGGCAGGGACTCCTAGTATTATAGTTATGTATGATGAGTCCCTGCCCCCAGTGATATACTGTCCTGTAGGGATTATTGTATGGTGTAGTATATTACTGCGGGGCAGAGTCTTCTAGTATTATAGTTATGTATGATGAGTCTCTGCCCCCAGTGATATACTGTCCTGTAGGGATTATTGTATGGGGTAGTATATTACCGCGGGGCAGAGACTCCTAGTATTATAGTTATATATGATGAGTCTCTGCCCCTGGTGATATACTGTCCTGTAGGGATTATTTTATGGGGTAGTATATTACCACGGGGCAGAAATTCCTAGTATTATAGTTATGTATGATGAGTCCCTGCCTCCAGTGATATACTGTCCTGTAGGGATTATTGTATGGGGTAGTATATTACTGCGGGGCAGAGTCTCCTAGTATTATAGTTATGTATGATGAGTCCCTCCCCCCAGTGATATACTGTCCTGTAGGGATTATTGTATGGGGTAGTATATTACTGCGGGGCAGGGACTCCTAGTATTATAGTTATGTATGATGAGTCTCTGCCCTCAGTGATATACTGTCCTGTAGGGATTATTGTATGGGGTAGTATATTACTGCGGGGCAGGGACTCCTAGTATTATAGTTATATCTGATGAGTCCCTGCCCCCAGTGATATACTGTCCTGTAGGGATTATTGGATGGGGTAGTATATTACTGCGGGGCAGGGACTCCTAGTATTATAGTTATGTATGAGGAGTCCCTGCCCCCAGTGATATACTGTCCTGTAGGGATTATTGTATGGGGTAGTATATTACTGCGGGGCAGGGACTCCTAGTATTATAGTTATGTATGATGAGTCTCTGCCCCCAGTGATATACTGTCCTGTAGGGATTATTGTATGGGGTAGTATATTACTGCGGGGCAGGGACTCCTAGTATTATAGTTATGTATGATGAGTCCCTGCCCCCAGTGATATACTGTCCTGTAGGGATTATTGTATGGGGTAGTATATTACTGCGGGGCAGAGACTCCTAGTATTATAGTTATGTATGATGAGTCCCTGCCCCCAGTGATATACTGTCCTGTAGGGATTATTGTATGGGGTAGTATATTACTGCGGGGCAGACACTCCTAGTATTATAGTTATGTATGATTAGTCTCTGCCCCTGGTGATATACTGTCCTGTAGGGATTATTGTATGGAGTAGTATATTACTGCGGGGCAGAGTCTCCTAGTATTATAGTTATGTATGATGAGTCCCTGCCCCCAGTGATATACTGTCCTGTAGGGATTATTGTATGGGGTAGTATATTACTGCGGGGCAGGGACTCCTAGTATTATAGTTATGTATGATGAGTCCCTGCCCCCAGTGATATACTGTCCTGTAGGGATTATTGTATGGGGTAGTATATTACTGCGGGGCAGGGACTCCTAGTATTATAGTTATGTATGATGAGTCTCTGCCCCCAGTGATATACTGTCCTGTGGGGATTATTGTATGGGGTAGTATATTACCGCGGGGCAGAGACTCCTAGTATTATAGTTATGTATGATGAGTCTCTGCCCCTGGTGATATACTGTCCTGTAGGGATTATTGTATGGGGTAGTATATTAATGCGGAGCAGGGACTCCTAGTATTATAGTTATGTATGATGAGTCCCTGCCCCCAGTGATATACTGTCCTGTAGGGATTATTGTATGGGGTAGTATATTACCGCGGGGCAGGGACTCCTAGTATTATAGTTATGTATGATGAGTCCCTGCCCCCCAGTGATATACTGTCCTGTAGGGATTATTGTATGGGGTAGTTTATTACCGCGGGGCAGGGACTCCTAGTATTATAGTTATGTATGATGAGTCTCTGCCCCCAGTGATATACTGTCCTGCAGGGATTATTGTATGGGGTAGTATATTACTGCGGGGCAGAGACTCCTAGTATTATAGTTATGTATGATGAGTCCCTGCCTCCAGTGATATACTGTCCTGTAGGGATTATTGTATGGGGTAGTATATTACCGCGGGGCAGAGTCTCCTAGTATTATAGTTATGTATGATGAGTCTCTGCCCCCAGTGATATACTGTCCTGTAGGGATTATTGTATGGGGTAGTTTATTACTGCGGGGCAGGGACTCCTAGTATTATAGTTATGTATGATGAGTCCCTGCCCCCAGTGATATACTGTCCTGTAGGGATTATTGTATGGTGTAGTATATTACTGCGGGGCAGAGTCTTCTAGTATTATAGTTATGTATGATGAGTCTCTGCCCCCAGTGATATACTGTCCTGTAGGGATTATTGTATGGGGTAGTATATTACCGCGGGGCAGAGACTCCTAGTATTATAGTTATATATGATGAGTCTCTGCCCCTGGTGATATACTGTCCTGTAGGGATTATTTTATGGGGTAGTATATTACCACGGGGCAGAAATTCCTAGTATTATAGTTATGTATGATGAGTCCCTGCCTCCAGTGATATACTGTCCTGTAGGGATTATTGTATGGGGTAGTATATTACTGCGGGGCAGAGTCTCCTAGTATTATAGTTATGTATGATGAGTCCCTCCCCCCAGTGATATACTGTCCTGTAGGGATTATTGTATGGGGTAGTATATTACTGCGGGGCAGGGACTCCTAGTATTATAGTTATGTATGATGAGTCTCTGCCCTCAGTGATATACTGTCCTGTAGGGATTATTGTATGGGGTAGTATATTACTGCGGGGCAGGGACTCCTAGTATTATAGTTATGTATGATGAGTCCCTGCCCCCAGTGTTATACTGTCCTGTAGGGATTATTGTATGGGGTAGTATATTACTGCGGGGCAGGAACTCCTAGTATTATAGTTATGTATGATGAGTCTCTGCCCCTCGTGATATACTGTCCTGTGGGGATTTTTGTATGGGGTAGTATATTACCGCGGGGCAGAGACTCCTAGTATTATAGTTATGTATGATGAGTCCCTGCCCCCAGTGATATACTGTCCTGTGGGGATTATTGTATGTGGTAGTATATTACCGCGGGGCAGACACTCCTAGTATTATAGTTATGTATGATGAGTCCCTGCCCCCAGTGATATACTGTCCTGTAGGGATTATTGTATGGGGTAGTATATTACTGCGGGGCAGAGACTCCTAGTATTATAGTTATATATGATGAGTCTCTGCCCCCAGTGATATACTGTCCTGTAGGGATTATTGTATGGGGTAGTTTATTACTGCGGGGCAGGGACTCCTAGTATTATAGTTATATCTGATGAGTCCCTGCCCCCAGTGATATACTGTCCTGTAGGGATTATTGTATGGGGTAGTATATTACTGCAGGGCAGGGACTCCTAGTATTATAGTTATGTATGATGAGTCCCTGCCCCCAGTGATATACTGTCCTGTAGGGATTATTGTATGGGGTAGTATATTATCGCGGGGCGGAGACTCCTAGTATTATAGTTATGTATGATGAGTCTCTGCCCCCAGTGATATACTGTCCTGTAGGGATTATTGTATGGGGTAGTATATTACTGCGGGGCAGTGACTCCTAGTATTATAGTTATGTATGATGAGTCCCTGCCCCCAGTGATATACTGTCCTGTGGGGATTATTGTATGTGGTAGTATATTACCGTGGGGCAGACACTCCTAGTATTATAGTTATGTATGATGAGTCCCTGCCCCCAGTGATATACTGTCCTGTAGGGATTATTGTATGGGGTAGTATATTACTGCGGGGCAGAGACTCCTAGTATTATAGTTATATATGATGAGTCTCTGCCCCCAGTGATATACTGTCCTGTAGGGATTATTGTATGGGGTAGTTTATTACTGCGGGGCAGGGACTCCTAGTATTATAGTTATATCTGATGAGTCCCTGCCCCCAGTGATATACTGTCCTGTAGGGATTATTGTATGGGGTAGTATATTACTGCAGGGCAGGGACTCCTAGTATTATAGTTATGTATGATGAGTCCCTGCCCCCAGTGATATACTGTCCTGTAGGGATTATTGTATGGGGTAGTATATTATCGCGGGGCGGAGACTCCTAGTATTATAGTTATGTATGATGAGTCTCTGCCCCCAGTGATATACTGTCCTGTAGGGATTATTGTATGGGGTAGTATATTACTGCGGGGCAGGGACTCCTAGTATTATAGTTATGTATGATGAGTCCCTGCCCCCAGTGATATACTGTCCTGTAGGGATTATTGTATGGGGTAGTATATTACTGCGGGGCAGGGACTCCTAGTATTATAGTTATGTATGATGAGTCTCTGCCCCCAGTGATATACTGTCCTGTAGGGATTATTGTATGGGGTAGTATATTACTGCGGGGCAGGGACTCCTAGTATTATAGTTATGTATGATGAGTCCCTGCCCCCAGTGATATACTGTCCTGTAGGGATTATTGTATGGGGTAGTTTATTACCGCGGGGCAGGGACTCCTAGTATTATAGTTATGTATGATGAGTCCCTGCCCCCCAGTGATATACTGTCCTGTAGGGATTATTGTATGGGGTAGTATATTACTGCGGGGCAGAGTCTCCTAGTATTATGGTTATGTATGATGAGTCCCTGCCCCCAGTGATATACTGTCCTGTAGGGATTATTGTATGGGGTAGTATATTACCGCGGGGCAGAGACTCCTAGTATTATAGTTATGTATGATGAGTCCCTGCCCCCAGTGATATACTGTCCTGTAGGGATTATTGTATGGGGTAGTATATTACCGCGGGGCAGAGACTCCTAGTATTATAGTTATGTATGATGAGTCCCTGCCCCCAGTGATATACTGTCCTGTAGGGATTATTGTATGGGGTAGTATATTACCGCGGGGCAGGGACTCCTAGTATTATAGTTATGTATGATGAGTCTCTGCCCCTCGTGATATACTGTCCTGTGGGGATTTTTGTATGGGGTAGTATATTTCCGCGGGGCAGAGACTCCTAGTATTATAGTTATGTATGATGAGTCCCTGCCCCCAGTGTTATACTGTCCTGTAGGGATTATTGTATGGGGTAGTATATTACTGCGGGGCTGGGACTCCTAGTATTATAGTCTTGTAGGGATTATTGTATGGGGTAGTATATTACTGCGGGGCAGGTACTCCTAGTATTATAGTTATGTATGATGAGTCTCTGCCCCCAGTGATATACTGTCCTGTAGGGATTATTGTATGGGGTAGTATATTACTGCGGGGCAGAGTCTCCTAGTATTATAGTTATGTATGATGAGTCCCTGCCCCCAGTGATATACTGTCCTGTAGGGATTATTGTATGGGGTAGTATATTACTGCGGGGCAGGGACTCCTAGTATTATAGTTATGTATGATGAGTCCCTGCCCCCAGTGTTATACTGTCCTGTAGGGATTATTGTATGGGGTAGTATATTACTGCGGGGCAGGGACTCCTAGTATTATAGTTATGTATGATGAGTCTCTGCCCCTCGTGATATACTGTCCTGTGGGGATTATTGTATGGGGTAGTATATTACCGCGGGGCAGACACTCCTAGTATTATAGTTATGTATGATGAGTCTCTGCCCCCAGTGATATACTGTCCTGTAGGGATTATTGTATGGTGTAGTATATTACTGCGGGGCAGAGTCTTCTAGTATTATAGTTATGTATGATGAGTCCCTGCCCCCAGTGATATACTGTCCTGTAGGGATTATTGTATGGGGTAGTATATTACCGCGGGGCAGAGACTCCTAGTATTATAGTTATATATGATGAGTCTCTGCCCCTGGTGATATACTGTCCTGTAGGGATTATTGTATGGGGTAGTATATTAATGCGGAGCAGGGACTCCTAGTATTATAGTTATATATGATGAGTCTCTGCCCCCAGTGATATACTGTCCTGTAGGGATTATTTTATGGGGTAGTATATTACCACGGGGCAGAAATTCCTAGTATTATAGTTATGTATGATGAGCCCCTGCCCCCAGTGATATACTGTCCTGTAGGGATTATTGTATGGGGTAGTATATTACTGCGGGGCAGGGACTCCTAGTATTATAGTTATGTATGATGAGTCTCTGCCCCCAGTGATATACTGTCCTGTAGGGATTATTTTATGGGGTAGTATATTACCACGGGGCAGAAATTCCTAGTATTATAGTTATGTATGATGAGCCCCTGCCCCCAGTGATATACTGTCCTGTAGGGATTATTGTATGGGGTAGTATATTACTGCGGGGCAGGGACTCCTAGTATTATAGTTATGTATGATGAGTCTCTGCCCTCAGTGATATACTGTCCTGTAGGGATTATTGTATGGGGTAGTATATTACTGCGGGGCAGGGACTCCTAGTATTATAGTTATGTATGATGAGTCCCTGCCTCCAGTGATATACTGTCCTGTAGGGATTATTGTATGGGGTAGTATATTTCTGCAGGGCAGGGACTCCTAGTATTATAGTTATGTATGATGAGTCCCTGCCCCCAGTGTTATACTGTCCTGTAGGGATTATTGTATGGGGTAGTATATTACTGCGGGGCAGGAACTCCTAGTATTATAGTTATGTATGATGAGTCTCTGCCCCTCGTGATATACTGTCCTGTGGGGATTTTTGTATGGGGTAGTATATTACCGCGGGGCAGAGACTCCTAGTATTATAGTTATGTATGATGAGTCCCTGCCCCCAGTGATATACTGTCCTGTGGGGATTATTGTATGTGGTAGTATATTACTGCGGGGCAGAGACTCCTAGTATTATAGTTATGTATGATGAGTCTCTGCCCCCAGTGATATACTGTCCTGTAGGGTTTATTGTATGAGGTAGTATATTACCGCGGGACAGGGACTCCTAGTATTATAGATATGTATGATGAGTCTCTGCCCACAGTGATATACTGTCCTGTAGGGATTATTGTATGGGGTAGTATATTACCACGGGGCAGGGACTCCTAGTATTATAGTTATGTATGATGAGTCCCTGCCCCCAGTGATATACTGTCCTGTAGGGATTATTGTATGGGGTAGTATATTACTGCGGGGCAGGGACTCCTAGTATTATAGTTATGTATGATGAGTCCCTGCCCCCAGTGATATACTGTCCTGTAGGGATTATTGTATGGGGTAGTATATTACTGCGGGGCAGAGACTCCTAGTATTATAGTTATATATGATGAGTCTCTGCCCCCAGTGATATACTGTCCTGTAGGGATTATTGTATGGGGTAGTTTATTACTGCGGGGCAGGGACTCCTAGTATTATAGTTATATCTGATGAGTCCCTGCCCCCAGTGATATACTGTCCTGTAGGGATTATTGTATGGGGTAGTATATTACCGCGGGGCAGAGACTCCTAGTATTATAGTTATGTATGATGAGTCTCTGCCCCTGGTGATATACTGTCCTGTAGGGATTATTGTATGGGGTAGTATATTAATGCGGAGCAGGGACTCCTAGTATTATAGTTATGTATGATGAGTCCCTGCCCCCAGTGATATACTGTCCTGTAGGGATTATTGTATGGGGTAGTATATTACCGCGGGGCAGGGACTTCTAGTATTATAGTTATGTATGATGAGTCCCTGCCCCCCAGTGATATACTGTCCTGTAGGGATTATTGTATGGGGTAGTTTATTACCGCGGGGCAGGGACTCCTAGTATTATAGTTATGTATGATGAGTCTCTGCCCCCCAGTGATATACTGTCCTGCAGGGATTATTGTATGGGGTAGTATATTACTGCGGGGCAGAGACTCCTAGTATTATAGTTATGTATGATGAGTCCCTGCCTCCAGTGATATACTGTCCTGTAGGGATTATTGTATGGGGTAGTATATTACCGCGGGGCAGAGTCTCCTAGTATTATAGTTATGTATGATGAGTCTCTGCCCCCAGTGATATACTGTCCTGTAGGGATTATTGTATGGGGTAGTTTATTACTGCGGGGCAGGGACTCCTAGTATTATAGTTATGTATGATGAGTCCCTGCCCCCAGTGATATACTGTCCTGTAGGGATTATTGTATGGTGTAGTATATTACTGCGGGGCAGAGTCTTCTAGTATTATAGTTATGTATGATGAGTCTCTGCCCCCAGTGATATACTGTCCTGTAGGGATTATTGTATGGGGTAGTATATTACTGCGGGCAGAGACTCCTAGTATTATAGTTATGTATGATGAGTCCCTGCCCCCAGTGATATACTGTCCTGTAGGGATTATTGTATGGGGTAGTATATTACCGCGGGGCAGAGACTCCTAGTATTATAGTTATATATGATGAGTCTCTGCCCCTGGTGATATACTGTCCTGTAGGGATTATTTTATGGGGTAGTATATTACCACGGGGCAGAAATTCCTAGTATTATAGTTATGTATGATGAGTCCCTGCCCCCAGTGATATACTGTCCTGTAGGGATTATTGTATGGGGTAGTATATTACTGCGGGGCAGAGACTCCTAGTATTATAGTTATATATGATGAGTCTCTGCCCCCAGTGATATACTGTCCTGTAGGGATTATTGTATGGGGTAGTTTATTACTGCGGGGCAGGGACTCCTAGTATTATAGTTATATCTGATGAGTCCCTGCCCCCAGTGATATACTGTCCTGTAGGGATTATTGGATGGGGTAGTATATTACTGCGGGGCAGGGACTCCTAGTATTATAGTTATGTATGAGGAGTCCCTGCCCCCAGTGATATACTGTCCTGTAGGGATTATTGTATGGGGTAGTATATTACTGCGGGGCAGGGACTCCTAGTATTATAGTTATGTATGATGAGTCTCTGCCCCCAGTGATATACTGTCCTGTAGGGATTATTGTATGGGGTAGTAAATTACTGCGGGGCAGGGACTCCTAGTATTATAGTTATGTATGATGAGTCCCTGCCCCCAGTGATATACTGTCCTGTAGGGATTATTGTATGGGGTAGTATATTACTGCGGGGCAGAGACTCCTAGTATTATAGTTATGTATGATGAGTCCCTGCCCCCAGTGATATACTGTCCTGTAGGGATTATTGTATGGGGTAGTATATTACTGCGGGGCAGACACTCCTAGTATTATAGTTATGTATGATTAGTCTCTGCCCCTGGTGATATACTGTCCTGTAGGGATTATTGTATGGAGTAGTATATTACTGCGGGGCAGAGTCTCCTAGTATTATAGTTATGTATGATGAGTCCCTGCCCCCAGTGATATACTGTCCTGTAGGGATTATTGTATGGGGTAGTATATTACTGCGGGGCAGGGACTCCTAGTATTATAGTTATGTATGATGAGTCCCTGCCCCCAGTGATATACTGTCCTGTAGGGATTATTGTATGGGGTAGTATATTACTGCGGGGCAGGGACTCCTAGTATTATAGTTATGTATGATGAGTCTCTGCCCCCAGTGATATACTGTCCTGTGGGGATTATTGTATGGGGTAGTATATTACTGCGGGGCAGGGACTCCTAGTATTATAGTTATGTATGATGAGTCTCTGCCCCCAGTGATATACTGTCCTGTGGGGAGTATTGTATGGGGTAGTATATTACCGCGGGGCAGAGACTCCTAGTATTATAGTTATGTATGATGAGTCTCTGCCCCTGGTGATATACTGTCCTGTAGGGATTATTGTATGGGGTAGTATATTAATGCGGAGCAGGGACTCCTAGTATTATAGTTATGTATGATGAGTCCCTGCCCCCAGTGATATACTGTCCTGTAGGGATTATTGTATGGGGTAGTATATTACCGCGGGGCAGGGACTCCTAGTATTATAGTTATGTATGATGAGTCCCTGCCCCCCAGTGATATACTGTCCTGTAGGGATTATTGTATGGGGTAGTTTATTACCGCGGGGCAGGGACTCCTAGTATTATAGTTATGTATGATGAGTCTCTGCCCCCAGTGATATACTGTCCTGCAGGGATTATTGTATGGGGTAGTATATTACTGCGGGGCAGAGACTCCTAGTATTATAGTTATGTATGATGAGTCCCTGCCTCCAGTGATATACTGTCCTGTAGGGATTATTGTATGGGGTAGTATATTACCGCGGGGCAGAGTCTCCTAGTATTATAGTTATGTATGATGAGTCTCTGCCCCCAGTGATATACTGTCCTGTAGGGATTATTGTATGGGGTAGTTTATTACTGCGGGGCAGGGACTCCTAGTATTATAGTTATGTATGATGAGTCCCTGCCCCCAGTGATATACTGTCCTGTAGGGATTATTGTATGGTGTAGTATATTACTGCGGGGCAGAGTCTTCTAGTATTATAGTTATGTATGATGAGTCTCTGCCCCCAGTGATATACTGTCCTGTAGGGATTATTGTATGGGGTAGTATATTACTGCGGGGCAGAGTCTTCTAGTATTATAGTTATGTATGATGAGTCTCTGCCCCCAGTGATATACTGTCCTGTAGGGATTATTGTATGGGGTAGTTTATTACTGCGGGGCAGGGACTCCTAGTATTATAGTTATGTATGATGAGTCCCTGCCCCCAGTGATATACTGTCCTGTAGGGATTATTGTATGGTGTAGTATATTACTGCGGGGCAGAGTCTTCTAGTATTATAGTTATGTATGATGAGTCTCTGCCCCCAGTGATATACTGTCCTGTAGGGATTATTGTATGGGGTAGTATATTACCGCGGGGCAGAGACTCCTAGTATTATAGTTATATATGGTGAGTCTCTGCCCCTGGTGATATACTGTCCTGTAGGGATTATTTTATGGGGTAGTATATTACTGCGGGGCAGAGTCTTCTAGTATTATAGTTATGTATGATGAGTCCCTGCCCCCAGTGATATACTGTCCTGTAGGGATTATTGTATGGGGTAGTATATTACCACGGGGCAGAAATTCCTAGTATTATAGTTATGTATGATGAGTCCCTGCCCCCAGTGATATACTGTCCTGTAGGGATTATTGTATGGGGTAGTATATTACTGCGGGGCAGGGACTCCTAGTATTATAGTTATGTATGATGAGTCTCTGCCCTCAGTGATATACTGTCCTGTAGGGATTATTGTATGGGGTAGTATATTACTGCGGGGCAGGGACTCCTACTATTATAGTTATGTATGATGAGTCCCTGCCCCCAGTGTTATACTGTCCTGTAGGGATTATTGTATGGGGTAGTATATTACTGCGGGGCAGGAACTCCTAGTATTATAGTTATGTATGATGAGTCTCTGCCCCTCGTGATATACTGTCCTGTGGGGATTTTTGTATGGGGTAGTATATTACCGCGGGGCAGAGACTCCTAGTATTATAGTTATGTATGATGAGTCCCTGCCCCCAGTGATATACTGTCCTGTGGGGATTATTGTATGTGGTAGTATATTACCGCGGGGCAGACACTCCTAGTATTATAGTTATGTATGATGAGTCCCTGCCCCCAGTGATATACTGTCCTGTAGGGATTATTGTATGGGGTAGTATATTACTGCGGGGCAGAGACTCCTAGTATTATAGTTATATATGATGAGTCTCTGCCCCCAGTGATATACTGTCCTGTAGGGATTATTGTATGGGGTAGTTTATTACTGCGGGGCAGGGACTCCTAGTATTATAGTTATATCTGATGAGTCCCTGCCCCCAGTGATATACTGTCCTGTAGGGATTATTGTATGGGGTAGTATATTACTGCAGGGCAGGGACTCCTAGTATTATAGTTATGTATGATGAGTCCCTGCCCCCAGTGATATACTGTCCTGTAGGGATTATTGTATGGGGTAGTATATTATCGCGGGGCGGAGACTCCTAGTATTATAGTTATGTATGATGAGTCTCTGCCCCCAGTGATATACTGTCCTGTAGGGATTATTGTATGGGGTAGTATATTACTGCGGGGCAGGGACTCCTAGTATTATAGTTATGTATGATGAGTCCCTGCCCCCAGTGATATACTGTCCTGTGGGGATTATTGTATGTGGTAGTATATTACCGCGGGGCAGACACTCCTAGTATTATAGTTATGTATGATGAGTCCCTGCCCCCAGTGATATACTGTCCTGTAGGGATTATTGTATGGGGTAGTATATTACTGCGGGGCAGAGACTCCTAGTATTATAGTTATATATGATGAGTCTCTGCCCCCAGTGATATACTGTCCTGTAGGGATTATTGTATGGGGTAGTTTATTACTGCGGGGCAGGGACTCCTAGTATTATAGTTATATCTGATGAGTCCCTGCCCCCAGTGATATACTGTCCTGTAGGGATTATTGTATGGGGTAGTATATTACTGCAGGGCAGGGACTCCTAGTATTATAGTTATGTATGATGAGTCCCTGCCCCCAGTGATATACTGTCCTGTAGGGATTATTGTATGGGGTAGTATATTATCGCGGGGCGGAGACTCCTAGTATTATAGTTATGTATGATGAGTCTCTGCCCCCAGTGATATACTGTCCTGTAGGGATTATTGTATGGGGTAGTATATTACTGCGGGGCAGGGACTCCTAGTATTATAGTTATGTATGATGAGTCCCTGCCCCCAGTGATATACTGTCCTGTAGGGATTATTGTATGGGGTAGTATATTACTGCGGGGCAGGGACTCCTAGTATTATAGTTATGTATGATGAGTCCCTGCCCCCCAGTGATATACTGTCCTGTAGGGATTATTGTATGGGGTAGTATATTACTGCGGGGCAGAGTCTCCTAGTATTATAGTTATGTATGATGAGTCCCTGCCCCCACTGATATACTGTCCTGTAGGGATTATTGTATGGGATAGTATATTACTGCGGGGCAGAGACTCCTAGTATTATAGTTATGTATGATGAGTCCCTGCCCCCAGTGATATACTGTCCTGTAGGGATTATTGTATGGGGTAGTATATTACCGCGGGGCAGAGACTCCTAGTATTATAGTTATGTATGATGAGTCCCTGCCCCCAGTGATATACTGTCCTGTAGGGATTATTGTATGGGGTAGTATATTACCGCGGGGCAGGGACTCCTAGTATTATAGTTATGTATGATGAGTCTCTGCCCCCAGTGATATACTGTCCTGTAGGGATTATTGTATGGGGTAGTTTATTACCGCGGGGCAGGGACTCCTAGTATTATAGTTATGTATGATGAGTCTCTGCCCCCAGTGATATACTGTCCTGCAGGGATTATTGTATGGTGTAGTATATTACCGCGGGGCAGGGACTCCTAGTATTATAGTTATGTATGATGAGTCTCTGCCCCCAGTGATATACTGTCCTGCAGGGATTATTGTATGGGGTAGTATATTACCGCGGGGCAGACACTCCTAGTATTATAGTTATGTATGATGAGTCCCTGCCTCCAGTGATATACTGTCCTGTAGGGATTATTGTATGGGGTAGTATATTACCGCGGGGCAGAGTCTCCTAGTATTATAGTTATGTATGATGAGTCTCTGCCCCCAGTGATATACTGTCCTGTAGGGATTATTGTATGGGGTAGTATATTACTGCGGGGCTATTATTTATAAGGGGACAGTTATTTATAATGGCGGAACAATTGTTTATAATGGGGGATTGTTATTTATAATGACGTGACAATTATTTATATTGGAGGTGCTATTATTTATAATTTATAATGGAGTACTGTTTATAATAGGGGGACTTATTTATAGTAAGGACTATGTAAGATGGGGAGCTTTTATAATGGGGGGACAATTATTTATATTGGGGGTCCTTTTATTTATAATGGGGGATTATTATTTAAAATGGGGGCTATTATTTGTAATGAGTGAACAATTATTTATATTGGGGATAGTATTTATAATGAGGGACTGCTATTGATAATGGGGGAGTTATTTACAATAGGGGCATTGTTATTTATATTGTGGTGCCATTATTTATAATGTGGACAATTATAATGGGGGGCTTTTATTTTTAATTGGGGGTCATTTTATTTATAATGGGGGGACTGTTGTCAATATTGGGTGGACTGTTATTTATTATATGGTATAGTTATATATAGGGGGGATTTTATTTATAATGGGGGGGATTATTATTTATAATGGGGCACTGTTTATAATGGGGGCTGGTATTTATAATTAGGCAATTATTTATATTGGGGATATTTATTTATCATGGGGTTCCATATGTTTATAATGTGGTAATTATTTATAATGGAGGTGTAAGGGAATTGCCAGTTGAGCAATTCCCCAGTAGCTGCTGCAGAACCCTGGGGGGAGGGGCACAACAAGACAGTGAGCCCTAAACTGAACCCCCCACTGTCCCTGGCTAACTTTCCTATTTGTCCTAGGTGACAGCCAGCAACAAGTCAACAGTCCCTTTCTAATATAAGTGACAACACAGACAGTACAAACAACATCAAAGGGAGGTCAGCTAGCCAAGGGGTCGGTAACAGTTGAGCAATGCAGTACCAAATCACAATCCAAGAGAATAGTCAAAAGTCAAGGTCAGAGATCAGAAATAGGAATTCAGGGAATAGCAGAATAGGAGGTAGCAGGGACAAGTCACAAGACAGAATCAATAGCCAGCGACCATGTGGGGGCTGACAACCTGTTTATAGAAAGTCAGGACCTGCGCCAGACTGGATTGGTAGACAGGCTGTCAATCACACAGGCAAGGCTGAGATTAACTATTAGAAGAGCAAAGGAAAATCAAGGTGAAGGAGATGGGTGTGGCAGAAAATCAATTACATAGTCTAGGACAGTGTTCAGACTGAGCAAGAAGAATCTTAACCAAGGAATCAAACTGAACACGCCTCCTGCATCGCCGCGTGCGAGCGGAGGGTGGCGCAGAGACCCGGATAGGCAGAGACATTACAGTACCGGACCCTCACCAGACAAACCAGTTTTAGAAGGACCCAGTATTTCTTCAGCCTTTCCCTGAACAACAAGAGGCGCTGGTGGACCAGGCAAACGTTTTTTATTCGTTTATTATAATTTATAAGTTTGCTGCAGACCCAGAGTCAACTAAGGCCTGGCCAGAAACAGATCTGTGCCCAGAGGACAGAGACACAGATAACAACATCTTATTGTTACTACTGGCAAATACCTGGTTGCCTGAGTGGTTCTTCTGATTCCCACTCAGGCACTGAAGCTTTTCCCCTGGTCTGCGGGGTCTAATGGAGCAGTCTCGTATGATATGCCCTGAAGTACCACAGTACAGGCAGAAGTTATTCCGGAGACGATGCTCTCGTCGAGTCTTGGCGTCCATAGCTCCCAGTTGCATGGGTTCACCAGGAGTGATGGGACAAAAAGTGGGTTTATCAGGAGAGAGGGAGAGACAGAAAATTTGGAGGAAACAGACCCTACTCTCTGTCTAACATTTTCCAGAATTCTCTGGTCAATACGGACAGCCAAAGTCATGGCCTGCTCAAGAGTAGGGGGATCTGGGTGACCGACCCAGACCTCCTTAACGCGGTCACAGAGGCCTTGTTTATCGTGGGCCTTTAGAGTCGACTCACACCAACCTGCAGTTACACTGCACTTGTGGAATTCTGAGCAGTACTCCTCAGCAGAGCGTTTGCCCTGCCACATGGTGAGGAGTTGCGATTCCACAAGCCCAATGTGGTCTGGCTCAGCATATATAGATCCCAGAGACAAAATTTGTTTTTCAAAATCAGACCACTCCTCAGCCCCAGGAGGGAGTTTAAGGGCCCAAGCTTGTGGATCCCTCTGTAGGAGGGATATAACTACTTCCACCATTTGGGCCTGGGATGCATGAGGGTTAATCCGAAAGTACAAGTGACAAGACTCCCGGAAAGTCTCAAATTTCTCTCGGTCCCCCGAGAAACGATCCGGGAGTAACATCTTCAGCCTGGGAATGGTAGAAACAGCAGGGGATGCTGCAGCAGCATCTGTAAGGGTCTGAACCTGTTTAGCTAGCTCAGCTGCAAGGCCTGCCAAACCCTCCATCTTGGCTGCAAGGCCCTGGATAGGATCCATGCTGGTCCAGAGGGAAGCAATGGCAGAAGATAATTTTAAGGCTGGCTATTCTGTAAGGGACATGCCAGTTGGGCAATTCCCAGTGCTGCTGCAGAACCCTGGGGGGACGGGCACAACAAGAATGTGAGCCCTAAAGATGAACCCCCCCACTGTCCCTGGATAACTTGCCTGAACTATCCTAGGCGACAGCCAGCAACTGGTCGACAATCCCTTCCAAATATAGGTGACAAAGAGAGGTCAGCTAGCCAAGGGGTCGGTAACAGTTGAGCAATGCAGTACAGAATCACAATCCAAGAGAATAGTCAAAAATCAAGGCCAGAGATCAGGAAAAGAATACAGGTAATAGCAGAATAGGAGCTAGCAGGGACAAGTCACAAGACAGAATCAATAACCAGCGAGCATGTGAGGGCTGATTGGTAGACAGGCTGTCAATCACACAGGCAAGGCTGAGATGAACTATTAGTGGAGCAGAGAGAAACAAGGGTGAAGGAGACGGGTGTGGCAGAAAATCAATTACATAGTCTAGGACAGTGTTCAGACTAACAACAAGAATCTTAACCAAGGAATCAAACTGAACACGACTCCAGTGCCGCAGCATGCAAGCAGAAAGTGTGCAGAGACCCGGATAGGCAGAGATGTTACAGGAGGACTTTTATTTATATTGTGGACTATTATTTATAATATGTTTTTTTTTTTTAAATTGGGGGACAATATTTATAATGGGGGATTATTTATAATGTGGGGACTTATTTATAATTGGTGGGTTTTAATTTATAATGGGGGAGTAATATTTATAATGGTGGACTGTTATTTATTATGGAAGGCAATTATTTATATTGGAGGCTTTTTTTATAATGCAATATTAATATTTATAATGGGGTACTGTTTATAATGGGGGCTATTTATAATGGGACAAATATTTATATTGGGGTCTTTTCTTTATAATGGGGAATTTTGTTTGTAATGGGTTGCTATTTATAATGTGGACAATTATTTATAATGGGGGCAATTTTTAATTCAGGAAAATTATTTATATTTTGGGTCCTTTTATTTATAATGGGGGATTATAATGGGGGACTGTTATTTAATATGGAAGCTATTATTTGTAATGGGGAGATAATTTTTCAAAATGAGGGGGCTTTTTTGAAAATGGGGGCTATTTGTAATAGGGGGAATATTATTTATAATGGGGAGTCTTGTTTGTAATGGGTGGACTGTTATTTATTATTGGGGACAATTATTTTAATTTTTGGGTTGCTTTTATTTATAATGGGAGGGAGTATTATTTATAATGGTGAGATGTTGATTATAATGGAGGCATTTATTTATAATGGTGACAATTGGGGGGATTTATTTATAATGGGGAAGTTATTTATAATGGGGAGACTGTTATTTATAACGGGGTGCTATTAATTATAATGTGGACAATTATTTATAATGGAGGGCTTTTATTTATAATAGGAATAATTATTTTTAACAGGGGTCTGTCTATAATGCGAGCTATTATATTTAATGGGTAGACAATTATTTGAAATGAGGAGGCTTTGATTATAATAGAGGACTTCTGTTTATAATGGGGGGCTGTTATTTATTATAGCGGATAATTATTTATATTGGGGGAGCTTTTATTTATAAAGGGGGATTATTATTTATAATGGGGGAGTTATTTATAAATGAGGATTATTTATAATGGGGTACTACTATTTATAATGTGGTCAATTATTTATAATGGGGGATTGTTTTTAAAGGGGGACTGTTATTTATAATAAGGGATGATTATAATGGGTGGATTTTATTTAAAAAAGGGGGAATTATTATTTATAATGGGGGACTGTTAATATTGGGTGGACTATTGTTTATTTAGGGGGGACAATATTTATATTTTTGGGGGGATTTTATTTATAATAGAGGATTAATATTTATAATGGGGCACTGCTGTTTATAATGAGTGCTGTTATTTATAATGGGGTAATTATTTATATTGGGGGGCTTTTATTTATAATGGGGAGTTATATATAGTTGGAGGATTGTTATTTATAATGTGACAATTATTCATAATGGGAGGTTTTTATTTTTAATTGGGGATAATTAAGTTTGGGGTCATTTTATTTATAATGGGGACTGTTATTTATAATGGGAGATATTATTTGTAATGGGGACAATTATTTATAATGAAGGGGCTTTTATGTATAATGTGGGCTATTATTTATTATGTAGAAACAATTATATAAAATGAGAGGACTATTATTTATAATAATGGGATTATTATTTATAATGGGAGGCTGTTGTTAATAATATGGGGAACTGTAATTCATTATGGGGGACAATTATTTATATTTTTGGGTTGCATTTATTTATAATGGGAGTAATTATTATTTATACTAGGAACTGTCCTTAATGGGGGACTGTTATTATTTTATATTGGGGGCTTTTATTTGTAATGGAGAGTTTTTATAATGGGGAATTGTTATTGTTAATGGGATGCTATTATAATGTTGACAATTATTTATAATGGGGGGGCTTTTATTTTTAATTGGGGGACAATTATTTATATTGGGAGTACATTTATTTATAAGGGGGTATTATTTTTTATAATCGGGGACTGTTTATAATGGGGGACTGTTATTTTTAATAGGGTGACAATTATTGTTACTGGGGGTGATGCTATTTATATAGGAAACTTGTTTATAGTGGGGGGCTGTTATTTAAAATGGGGGTTATTATTCTAATGGGTGGGTTTTTATTTATAATGGGGGATTATTATTATTTAAAAAGGGGACTGTTAATAATGGGTGCCTGTTATTTATTATGGGAATTATTTTATATTTGGGAATTTTTATTTATAATGGGGGACTGTTTATAATGGAGGCAGTTATTTAAAATGGTGTCAATTATTTTTATTGGGGGCTTTTATTTATAATGGGGGAGTTTATATAAAATGAGGGATTATTATTTATAGTGGGGAACTGTTTTTAATGGGGGCTGTTATTTATAATGGGGCAATTATTTATATTGGGGTGTTTTATAATGAAGGAATTATTTATAATAGCGGCATCTTTTTTTAATGGGGTGCTGTTATTTATAATGTGAACAATTATTTATAATCGGGGGCTTTTATTTTTAATTGAGGGATAATTATTTATATTGGGGGTACTTTTATTTATAATGGGGTATTATTATTTATAATCGGGAACTGTTGTTTATAATAGGAGACTGTTATTTTTAAAGGGGGAGAATTATTTTATTGGGTGTGATTTTATTTATAATGGGGGACTGTTGATTATCATAGGGGACGGTTATTTTTAATGGGGTAAAATTATTTTATTGGGGGTGATTTTATTTATAATGGGGGATTATTATTTATAATGAAGGACTGTTTATAGTGGAGTCAGTTATTTAAAATGGTGTCAATTATTTATATTGGGGGGCTTCTATTGATGGGGGAGTTATTTATAATAGGGGTATTGTTATTTATAATGTGGACAATTATTTTTAATGTGGGGCTTTTATTTTTAATTGGGGGATATTTATATTGGTCATTTTTATTTATAATGGGGGGTTATTACTTTTAATGGAGGGACTGTTGTTAATATTGGGTGGACTGTTTATTATATGGTATAATTATTTATATTGGGGGCTTTTATTTATAATGGTCGATTATTATTTATAATTGGGCACTGTTTATAATAGGGGCTGGTATTTATAATAATCTAATTATTTATAATGGGGGTATTTATTTCTAATGGGGGAGTTATTTATAATTGGGGGATTGTTATTTATAATGGGGTTCCATATTTTATAATGTGGACAATTATTTATAATGGAGGACTTTTATTTATATTGTGGACTATTATTTATGTGGGCTTTTTTAAATATGGGGACAATATTTATATTGGGGGTTATTTTATTTATAATGGGGGACAGTTATTTATAATGGGGGATTGTTATTTATAATGTGGTTCTATTGTTTAAGATGTGGACAGTTATTTATAAAATTGGGCTTTTATTTATAAAGTGGACAATTTTTTTTAATGGGGGTCCTTTTGTTTAAAATAGGGGATTATTATTTATAATGGGGTACTGATATTTATAATGTGGGCTGTTATTTATAAGGGGGCAATTATTTATATTGGTGCACTTTTATTTATAATGGGGAATTGTTTTTCTTTAATGGGGTGGTATTATTTCTAATATCAACAATTATTTATAATAGGGGGCTTTTAATTAAAATATGGACAATTATTTATAACGGGGATTATTATTTATAATGGGGTACAGTTATTTATAATGGAGCTATTATTTCCAATGGGGGAGGAAATTATTTTATTAATAATGTAGGACTGCTGTCGGTAATGGGGGGCTATTTTTTTAATGGGTGGACAATTATTTAGAATGGGTGGGTTTTTATTTGTAATGTGGGACTTTTGTTTATAATGGGGACTGATATTTATAATGGGGCAATAATCATATAGGGGGCTTGTTACTTATAATGGGGTGCTATTATTTATAATGTGTATAATTAATTATAATGGAGCCTTTTTATTTAAAATGGGGGATTATTATTTTTCATAGGGAAATGTTATTTATAATGGGGGCTATTTTTGTAATGGGGATACAGTTATTGAAAATGAAGGAGCTATTATTTATAATAGGGGGATTATTATTTATAATGTGGGGACTGTTATTTAATATGGGGAACAATTATTTATATTTTGGGTTTTTTTATAATGGGGTATTATTATTTATAAAGGGGAACTGTTGTCTATAATGGGGGCTGTAATTTTTAATGGGGGCAATTACTTATATTGGGGGGCTCTTATTTATGATTTGGGAGCCATTTATAATTGGGGATTGTTATTTATAACGGGCTGCTATTATTTAAAATGTGGATAATTATTTATAATGGGGGCATTTTATTTTTAATTGGGGATAATTATATTAGGGGTCCTTTTATTTATAATGAGGGACTGTTAAAAATTGGATGGGACTGTTATTTAGTATGGGAGACAATAATTTATATTTTTGGGTTGCTTTTATTTATTTTGGGGTTCTGTTTATAATGGGGGTTGTTATTTATAATGGGGCAATTATTTTTATTGGAGGCTTTTATTTCTAATGGGGAGTTAATTATAATGGGTGACTGCTATTTACAACGGGATGCTATTATATATAATGTGGAAAATTATGTATAATGGGCACTTTTACTTTTAATTGGGGGACAATTATTTATCTTTGGGTTCCTTTTGTTTTTAATGGGGGTTATTATTTAGAATGGGGGATTGTTATTTATTATGGGAAACAATTATTTATATTGGGGGGCTGTTATAATGCGGGATTATTATTTATAATGGAGTAATGTTTAAAAAGGGGAAATTATTTATAATGTGGATATTTTATTTATAATGGGGGAGTTATTTACAATGGGGAGACTGTTATTTATAACAGGGTGCTATTAATTATAATGTGGATAATTATTTATAATGGTGGACTTTTATTTATAATAGGAATAATTATTTTTAATGGGGGTCTGTCTATTTATAATGGGGGATTATTATTTATAATGGGGTACTGTTATTTATAATGGGAGCTATTAATTATTTAAAATGAGGGGGCTTTTATTATAATGGAGGACTGTTGTTTATAATGGGGGCTATTTTCTTAATGGGTGGACAATTATTTATAATGAATGGGTTTTTAATTATAATGGGGGATTATTATTTGTAATAGGGGACTGTTTATATTGGGGAACTGTTATTTATTATAGCGGATAATTATTTATATTGGAAGAACTTTTATTTATAAATGGGAATTATTATTTATAATGGGGAGTTATTTGTAAATGAGGACTGTTATTTATAATGGGGTACTACTATTTATAATGTGGTCAATTATTTATAATGGGGGATTGTTTTTAAAGGGGGGCTGTTATTTATAATGCAGGATGATTATAATGGGTGGATTTTATTTATAATGAGGGCTGCTATTTATAATGGGGTAATTTATATTTGGGGGCTATTATTTATAATAGGGGATTTTTATTTATAATGGGGGCTATTATTTAGAATGGGACAAATATTTATATTGTTTTTTCTATTTATAAGGAAGGAATTATATTTTATAATGGGGGAGTTTTGTTTATAATGAGGGCTGCTATTTATAATGGGTTGCTATTTAGAATGTCGACAATTATTTATAATGGGGGCGATTTTTAATTGATGAAAAATTATTTATATTTTGGGTCCTTTTATTTATAATGGGGGTTAATATTTATAATGGGGGACTGTTATTTAAAATGGAAACTATTATTAGTAATGGGGTGATAACTTTTTAAACTGAGGGGGATTTTTTAATGGGGGCTAATATTTGTAATAGGGGGAATATTATTCATAATGGGGTTTGTTGTTTATAATGGGTGGACTGTTATTTATTATTGGGGACAATTATTCTAATTTTTGGGTTACTTTTATTTATAATGGGAGGGAGTATTATTTATAATGGGGAAATTTTGTTTATAATGGAGGCAGTTATTTATAATGGTGGCAATTGGGGGATTTATTTATAATGGGGGAGTTATTTATAATGGGGAGACTGCTATTTATAATGGGATGCTATTAATTATAAAGTGGACAATTATTTATAAAGGAGGGCTTTTATTTATAATAGGAATAATTATTTTTAACAGGGGTCGGTCTATTTATAATGGGATCTAATATATTTAATGAGTATACAATTATTTAAAATGAGGGGGCTTTTATTATAATGGAGGACTGCTGTTTATAATGAGGGCTGTTATTTATAATGGGGTAATTATTTATATTGGGGAGCTTTTATTTATAATGGGGAGGTATATATAGTTGGAGGATTTTTATTTATAATGTGACAATTATTCATAATGGGATGTTTTTATTTTTAATTGGGGATAATTAAGTTTGGGGTCATTTTATTTATAATGGGGACTGTTATTTATAATGGGAGATATTATTTGTAATGGGGACAATTATTTATAATGAAGGGGCTTTTATATATAATGTGTGCTATTATTTATTATGTAGAAACAATTATATAAAATGAGAGGACTATTATTTATAATAATGGGATTATTATTTATAATGGGAGGCTGTTGTTAATAATATGGGGAACTGTAATTCATTATGGGGACAATTATTTATGTTTTTGGGTTGCATTTATTTATAATGGGAGTAATTATTATTTATACTAGGGACTGTTATTTTTTATATTGGGGACTTTTATTTGTAATGGAGAGTTTTTATAATGGGGAATTGTTATTGTTAATGGGGTGCTATTATAATGTTGACAATTATTTATAATGCGGGGCTTTTATTTTTAATTGGGGAACAATTATTTATATTGGGAGTACATTTATTTATAAGGGGGGTATTATTTTTTATAATCGGGGACTGTTTATAATGGGGGACTGTTATTTTTAATAGGGTGACAATTATTGTTACTGGGGGTGATGCTATTTATATAGTGTGATGATTCTGCCTAAATATGGCCATAACTCAGCTATATTTTGGTCTCTGGGTATAGGATATCCCTTCTTGCTTGCTTGCATACTGTGCGCAGCTACAAGCCTAGGTGCATATTGGCAGTAGCAGCCAGGCTGGAACAATAGGGCTCCATTGTATTCCTATACAGCCCTGGCTGATCAAACAATAGTGCATTGTTCAAGCCTGGGCTGTTTATCAGATATGACTGATAACAGTGTATCAATTCACTTTGTCTCAGCTCTATACAAAAGATCTGGATTTGATTGAGTTAACTCATCAGACGTACTGTCGCCAGTGACCTCATTCTGGGAGGGGGCATAAAGGGTATAAAAGATGAGGTAAGAGGTCTGTGGGAGGAGATTATGCAGGAGACCATCACAGACCCAGGATATGACAGACTTCCACTGAGAGAGACTTTGACTGAGATGCTACTATGAGCAGGCAGGTTGGAATGCTGCTGCTGCTGATGATGAGCCTACAGGAGATTATGCAGGAGATTACACTATGGAGATCATGCTATGAAGACTGTGCTGGGATCATGCTACAGAATTGTTACAGACAGACCATGAGGAGTTTTTTTGTGATTGACTATTGGACTAATGCTGAGAGACTGTTATGAGAGCATGCAGGCGGGATTATCGTTTTAATGCCACATGCCAAGAAGCCTCCACTGGTGACTCACACATGCCATGTGTGAGTGTTGGACTATAGAACCACATCAAGGACATGTGTGGTAAAGTAATCATTTCACCTTTAATCCCTTTTATTTTATTTGTACTGTATCTTGCAACTAGTAACTGTTAATGCTTGTATATATCTGCATATCTGTTCTGATCTGTATATGTTAGATTTTAATACCGACCCATTTAGGGGTTAATAAATATATAAAATTTAGAAGGCTTGTCTTGTATTTATCTGGTGAACCCGGCACTCACTGGAGGTGAGTGTGTTTTTTATTTATGAAAGAGGACTCAGGGTGTGGCCAAAGCGGTTTGGCGCACGGAGGATCTTTCACATTGGTGGCAGCGTGGTGGGATCATAGGATAAACGGTGTGTGTTGGTGACCTATATCACTCACATGCTGGGGATTATGGTAATCCTATGAGACAAGCTCGGTATTAAAGCAAGCATTAAGATACAGTGAAAGTTTGATACAGTGCTGTTCCCCTCCCTTACTCTTTGTATTCTATCCTATCTTTTATTTGGCAAATACCAGTGGATGGCTAGTGGGCTCAGAAGCAGAGCTCAAGAATTGCTGAACCAGGCTTTTGGAGATCCTGAGCGTATGGCTGAAATGGAGGCAGCCACAGCCATGCAGAGAATCGAGCAGAGTCCTGATTTTGGGGCTAGGCCAGGAAGTGCGGCAAGCAGCCCGGTCCCAAGGATTACTTCACCAGGAGGGACCAGTAGCCTCAGCTTTGCTGGGGGAATGGCTTCAGTCTGGCAAATGGCTCTGCAGCACTTAAGCACCAGGGACCCTAACATATACCAGCAGGCGTTGCACTGGTTTCAGGAAGCTGTAGAACGAGAACGGCAGGCTGATCGTGAGGCTGCTGAGCGACAGGTAGAGAGAGAGAGGGAGGCTGCTGAGCGACAGGCAGAGAGAGAGAGGAAGGCTGCTGAGCGATAGGCAGAGAGAGAGAGGAAGGCTGCTGAACGACAGGCTGCTGAGCAACAGACCGAGAGGGAGTTTCAGCTTGAGCTCAAAAGGATGGAGCTCTCCCAGCAAGCGCAAACTCCAACAACCCTGCACAGACCCTCAAGTTGGAACGAGAGGCCAGGCCGGAGTTCACCACAGCCGTCTGTCGTCAGGTCGGGTGAGACACACTATGCCCCGGGTGGTCCCTCCCCTGTCCCAAGAACTCTGGGCGCCCTAGTGACCTTCCCCAAACCCCAAGGGGAGGTGCGTTGGGGCCATGCCTGTAACCCGACAGGACATTTCAAGAAGGAGTGCCCCAACCACCCTGAGAACTTCCCTGCTTCTCAAGCCACAGCAGGTGGCCCTTCTGTGTGTCTGGATGGGGGTGCAAGAAAAGGAATGCGGACTGTGGGACTATTGACTGATTTGCCTGCTAATGTACTGTTGGGAACTGATTTAGGACCTATGATGTCCCAATATGGGGTGGGGAGCAACCCAATTTACTGTGATGGACTGTCTATGATTAATGCTGATAATGTGTCTGGCATATCTGCAGAGAGGGCCCGTAACCCCCCCCTCTGAGATACTTCCCATGGCAGTAAGTGTACCTGCTAATGAGTTGCCTTCAGCTGAGAGCAGGGAAGATGCAACTGAACTTCCTGCAACCCAGCTCAGCAAAAATGTTAGTGATGCTTTGTTTCCTCCGGTGCTAGGAACCAATGAGACTAAGTCTGTAGACACACCCACATCTGCGGGGGCGTCGCCCTCCCAGCTTGTTAATCTGTCTACCACAAATCTCATTGAGGCCCGGTGTGAATTAACAATTGCTAATGAAGGTACTGTCAATGTAATTGCCAATGCTTGTTGTGAAAATGTACAGGGTAGCTCTTCTGAGTCACTGGAAGCGACTTCTACTATTTCGCCCAGTGTATCCGATAAGCACCCAACTACTGACCATGTGCCAGGTGGTCAGGTAGGCTATGGGGATCTCATGGCCGATCCAGGTGAGGGACGGACTACTGGTAGTGCGGTGTTAGCCCGCAGCCAGAGTGCTACAAGGGTGGAGGGCGTTCCAACCCTTGAACCGTTGCCTACACCACCTGGAGTCGGTGCTGAGACCACCATGACTAGCCTCACTCCCTTGAAGCCGGAGGAGTCCGGCCTGTATGAGACATACACATCTCTTCTGTCCAGTTCTATTCCAGGAGTGCCCATGGCCCAAGTGCAGATGGCATGGGGTACTGGAGATGTGATCCAAGAAGAGGGTATGTCCAATGTATTACCTGTCAATGTATTGTGGGGGGATGGTTTGGGGAAGCATGATCTCAGTCATTTGCCCAAGGTATCACCATCACCCACCCAAGTACAGGAGGAACAGGATGTAGGTTTGGAAGCAAAGGGGGAGGTGCAGAATCCCCTAGAACTCTCCCAACTAGCGGCTAGTGTGGGGAAGACCCTGAGAGAGCAGGCCAAGGGTAGCCAGGAGAGCAGAGATTGCCAGGATGGGATCTCTGGAATGGTACCCCAAGGGCCTGAGGTCATGAGTGTGGCTCCACAGGGTGCCAGTACTCAGAAAGCGGACCCAGAACAGGCAGGAGGTAGCCAAGTGTACGTGGCTCAGAGCCTGGGCCTTAGAAGTGTCCCTAGTCAGACTAGAGAGACAGAAGGGGCCGGCAGCTATGTAACATGCACCTCTCTTTTGTCTCACTCCAGCCAAGAGTTCAGAGAGGCTGTCCAAGCTGACCCTAGTCTGAACATATTGAAGGCGCATGGCGCTCAACCACCCTCGGAGTCTGACAAGGCCCGAGTCTGCTGGGACCCCGGGGGTAGGTGAGGGAGCCTTGGGGCCAGAGCCTGAGGAGTTGGAGGCGGAGGTGCTTTCAGAAGAGGGGCGTAGGCCCCTACTTCCTGCAAGCCCCATCTAAAGGGGGAGGTGTGATGATTCTGCCTAAATATGGCCATAACTCAGCTATATTTTGGTCTCTGGGTATAGGATATCCCTTCTTGCTTGCTTGCATACTGTGCGCAGCTACAAGCCTAGGTGCATATTGGCAGTAACAACCAGGCTGGAACAATAGGGCTCCATTGTATTCCTATACAGCCCTGGCTGATCAAACAATAGTGCATTGTTCAAGCCTGGGCTGTTGATCAGATATGACTGATAACAGTGTATCAATTCACTTTGGTCTCATCTACATACAAAAGATCTGGATTTGATTGAATTAACTCATCAGACGTACTGTCGCCGGTGACCTCATTCTGGGAGGGGGCATAAAGGGTATAAAAGATGAGGTAAGAGGTCTGTGGGAGGAGATTATGCAGGAGACCATCACAGACTACAGGATATGACAGACTTCCACTGAGAGAGACTTTGACTGAGATGCTACTATGAGCAGGCAGGTTGGAATGCTGCTGCTGCTGATGATGAGCCTACAGGAGATTATGCAGGAGATTACACTATGGAGATCATGCTATGAAGACTGTGCTGGGATCATGCTACAGAGTTGTTACAGACAGACCATGAGGAGTTTTTTGTGATTGACTATTGGACTAATGCTGAGAGACTGTTATGAGAGCATGCAGGCGGGATTATCGTTTTAATGCCACATGCTGAAAAGCCTCCACTGATGACTCACACATGCCATGTGTGAGTGTTGGACTATAGAACCACATCAAGGACATGTGTGGTAAAGTAATCATTTCACCTTTAATCCCTTTTATTTTATTTGTACTGTATCTTGCAACTAGTAACTGTTAATGCTTGCATATGTCTGCATATCTGTTCTGATCTGTATATGTTAGATTTTAATACCGACTCATTTAGGGGTTAATAAATATATAAAATTTAGAAGGCTTGTCTTGTATTTATCTGGTGAACCCGGCACTCACTGGAGGTGAGTGTGGTTTTTATATGAAAGAGGACTCAGGGTGTGGCCAAAGCGGTTTGGCGCACGGAGGATCTTTCACATATAGGAAACTTGTTTATAATGGGGGGCTGTTATTTAAAATGGGGGTTATTATTCTAATGGGTGGTGAGTGTGGTTTTATATGAAAGAAGACTCAGGTGTGGGCCAACGCAGTGTTGGCGCACTGAGGATCTTTCACATTGGTGGCAGCAGTGGGATCTTAGGATAAACAGCGTGTGTTGGTGACCTTTATCACTCACACGCTGGGGATTGTAGTAATCCTATGAGACAAGCTTGGTATTAAAGCAAGCATTAGGATACAGTGAAAGTTTGATACAGTGCTGTTCCCCTCCCTTACTCTTTGTATTCTATCCTATCTTTTATTTGGCAAATACCAGTGGATGGCTAGTGGGCTCAGAAGCAGATCTCCAGAACTGCTGAACCAGGCTTTTGGAGATCCTGAGCGTATGGCTGAAATGGAGGCAGCCACAGCTATGCAGAGTCCTGATTTTGGGGCTAGGCCAGGAAGTGCGGCAAGCAGCCCGGTCCCAAGGATTACTTCACCAGGAGAGGCCAGTAGCCTCAGCCTTGTGGGAGGAATGGCTTCACACTGGCAAACGGCCCTGCAGCAAATAGGCACCAGTGACCCTAACATATACCTGCAGGTTTTGTGCCGTTTTCTGGAAGCTCTAGAACGGCAGGCTGATAGTGAGGCAGCAGAACGAGAACGACAGGCTGCTGAGCGACAGGCAGAGAGAGAGAGGAAGGCTGCTGAGCAACAGGCCGAGAGGGAGTATCAGCTTGAGCTGAAGAGGCAGGAAATCTCCCAGCAGACGCAAACTCCAACAACCCTGCAGAGACCCTCAAGTTGGAAGGAGAAGCCGGAGTTCATCACAGCTGTCTGTCGTCAGGTCAGGTGAGACAAACTATGCCCCGGGTGGTCCCTCCCCTGTCCCAAGAACTCTGGGCACCCTAGTGACCTTCCCCAAACCCCAAGGGGAGGTGCGGCGGGGCCATGCCTGTAACCAGACAGGACATTTCAGGGAGGAGTGCCCCAACTGCCCTGAGAACTTCCCTGCTGCCCAAGCCACAGCAGGTGGCCCATCTGAGTATCTGGACTGGGGTGCAGGAAAAGGAATGCGGACTGTGGGACTATTGACTGATTTGCCTGCTAATGTACTGTTGGGATCTGATTTAGGACAGGGTAGCTCTTCTGAGTCACTGGAAGCGACTTCTACTATTTCGCCCAGTGCATCCGATAAGCACCCAACTGCTGACCATGTGCCAGGTGGTCAGGTAGGCTATGGGGATCTCATGGCCGATCCAGGTGAGGGACGGACTACTGGTAGTGCGGTGTTAGCCCGCAGCCAGAGTGCTACAAGGGTGGAGGGCGTTCCGACCCTTGAACCATTGCTTACACCACCTGGAGTCGGTGCTGAGACCGCCATGACTAGCCTCACTCCCTTGAAGCCGGAGGAGTCCGGCCGGTATGAGACATACACGTCTCTTCTGTCCAGTTCTATTCCAGGAGTGCCCATGGCCCAAGTGCAGATGGCATGGGGTACTGGAGGTGTGATCCAAGAAGAGGGTATGTCCAAGGTAGTACCTGTCAATGTATTGTGGGGGGATGGTTTAGGGAAGCATGTGAACCGAGAGCAAGGCAGGTGGTTTGGACTCCGCAACCAGAAATGAACGCACACGCGGTAGTTCAAGAAAAGAATATATATTTACTATAAGTTAATAAAGGCTAGTTAAAGGTAAAATGACAGGGATAAAGACAAGCAAAATATACAGTATAGCATGAACAATTTCAAGGCAAATTCTGCAATGGTTTCTACTTTTACTCTGTCCACTTCTGCAGTATGGACACTGAATGAACAATATACTCAAAACTATCCCTAACTGACCCTGACATCACATTTGGGTGCACCCCCCTTTTCCCCAGTGGTCCAGGTGGACCGCTTACAGTCCGTAGAAGCGCGCGGTGGGGCCCAAAGTCGTTCCTTTCTTTTATAGTGAAGCGTCCTCTCCTCACGGTTATCAGGATCTCAGGAGAAATGAAGTCCTCTTTAACAGGGAAACCCAATGAATGCAATGTAATCCAACAGCAGATTCCACTCAGCACACTGACAGTCCTGCCGAATCCATACACTGAGCTGGGATGTAAGCCGGGATTTAGCAGGTACTGTCCAGTACGTCAACAGCACTGCAAGTCTCTATCTGTGGTATCCATATACACAATCACAATGTCAGTCTCACTGATCAGCCACTGAGCACAGTTCCTTTCACGTGGACTCACTAGTCCTGTTGCCTCTTTACACTCTGTTTGTCTCTGGACCAAGATACAGCTTAGCTGTACAGAACAATCTCCACACCTTTTCAACACAGCACAGACACCTGTCTTCTCTCTTGCCAAGATGGCTGCTGCTCTCTGTCTCGTCACTTCCTGCTTCTCTGCTCACACTTTGTCTGCAGAACAGGCAGGCTGACATAAAAGGGGGGGGGGGTCTCACTCCAGCATCATGTCACAATTACAATGGCTGCTGTCTTAAAGGAACAGAATCACAGAAATACATTCAACATTAACAGTTTATACAGACAAATGAAGCTTAGGACAACATTGGCTGTCTCTTACATATTCCCCCCCACTTTAAGATTGGCAGTCCGTGCCTATGACTGTATATCCAGAGGGTTGTACTTTTATGCACAGGGTGGTAGTATACCGATGTATGGCAGGCCAAACGAACTCATCCTGCGCATACCGAACAGGAGGAATACCAGCATTTGGCCTAGTGGTCCGTCTGAGGACCGGTGGTATATTATGGGGTGCTGCAGCTATGGGCTGAGAAGGACCAGTGGATTCCGCACCAGAGGGGGCACAGGCCGGAGATACAGTAGTCACAGGTGGAACATCCCCAGGAGCAGGGATCGGCCAACAATCATCCTCCTCGTCGGAGGCCCATTCCGCACCTCCATTCTCTGACTGTGGGAGCTCATTCACATTGGCAGGCCCATCATGATTTGTCCCTTCAGAATGACACAGGCGCAACATATTTCGGTGAAGTACTCGAACACAATCAGTTCCTTCTTTCTGGACCTGGTACACTGGCCCATTCGCATACTTGCGGCCAACAACACGATACGGTAAAGCCTCCCATCGGCTTTCCAATTTCCCCTTGGGGTTTCTTGACACGAACTAGCACCAGGTTGCCCTGTTGCAATGGTGCTTCTTGCACTGGGGTCTTATCAGGATGGGGATGTTCTTGCAGGCGCTGCCGCACCAATCGATGGATCGTCTCAAGTCTCTGCCGGTGCGCCCGCACCCAAGAGGTTGGATCCCTCGGAGGGAACCCATCCACATCATCCAACTGTAATTCTCCTATACTTCGCCCAGACCGCCCAAAGAGAAGTGTATAAGGAGAGTACCCCGTTGTAGAATGGACCTGATTGTTATAGGCCCACACCATTTCAGACAAGAACTGAGGCCACTGTAACTTCTTGTCTTCCTCCAGAGTCCGCAGCATCTGTAGCAGAGTTCTGTTGAATCTTTCACAGGCCCCATTTCCCTGAGGGTGGTATGGAGTCGTGTGCGACTTCTTTATCCCGTAGATACGTTGAACTTCTTTCATTACGTGTCCCTCAAAGCAGGCGCCCTGGTCGGAGTGGATGCGTTGGGGGCACCCATATACTCGAATGAAATCTTGGCACAGAGCACGAGCTGCTGACTCAGCTGTCTGGTCCTTGGTGGCGGTTACCGCCGCAAATTTGGTGAAGTGATCCACCATTACGAGGCAATACTGGTGTCCGCTATTGGATGGGCCCACCATTAGATAGTCTATCATGACGATTTCTAAAGGTTCCTGGGTCACGATGGTTTGCAGGGGAGCTCTCTGTTCTATTGCCTTATGGATCTCACAAGTTCGACAGCTGCGGCATACTTCTTCGACCATTTGACGAAGACCAGGGCAGTAAATCAGTCGCTGTAACCAACGAAAGGTCTTCTCATGACCAAAATGTCCATTCTTATTATGAGCCTCAACTGCCAACGAGCGAGCCAGTTCACTAGGCACCACAATTTGGTATCGAATGTCGATCTCAGAAGGTAAATAGACCTTTCGGCATAGCACTCCATTTTTCATCTCCAACTTTTCCCACTGACTCAAAACAGATAATATCTCACGTGTCAGTCGTTCTCTTTCCTCTCTACAGGGCTTCTGTCCTTTCTCAACACACTTGATCATCTGCGCCAGCCCCTCATGGGTCTGTTGTATCTGTGCCCATTCCTGTCGTGAGGGACCAAAGAAAGGAGCCATTTCAGTCCCCTCCATCTCAAACTGATTAGCGGCGGCCAAGGCCTGTGAAAATCTGCTGAAGTCGGGCACCTCCACATGCTCCAACTCATGATCCACGTCTTCTGTGGGGGTCTGGGCAGTTACCCTAGAAAGTCCGTCAGCATTCTGGTTCTCTGTCTTGGACCGATACTTAATGCGGTAATTGAACTTAGACATTCGGGCTATCCACCTCTGCTCTAACGCCCCGAGCTTGGCATTTTCCAGGTGAGCTAGTGGGTTGTTGTCAGTCAGTACTAAAACTTCAGCACCGGTCAAATATTCAGAGAATTTCTCGGTCATGGCCCATACCAGTGCCAACAGCTCCAACTTAAATGAACTATAATTCTCGGGGTTTCTTTCAGAATCTCTCAAAGACCGGCTGCCGTACGCTATGACCCTCTCCTGGCCATCCTGAAGCTGGGAAAGCACTGCTCCAAGACCATACAGGCTTGCATCTGTATACAGCTGGAACGGCAAGTGGTAATCAGCATATGCCAAGATTGGGGCTGTTGTCAGTGCATCCTTCAATGCCTGGAAGGCTTGTTCCTGTTCAGGTCCCCACTTCACGGACCGGTTCTTTGGACCACCGGATGTGCCTCGTAGGAGAGCATTAAGTGGTGCTGCTACCTTGGCGAAATCCTTAATAAACCGTCGATAGTAACCGGCTACTCCAAGGAACGCCCTCACTTCTCGCAGGGTAGTCGGTATCGGCCAATCTTGAACAGCCGTTATCTTGTCTCTTGATGGTCTCACCCCTTCTCCTGATACGCGGTGACCCAAGTAATCAATTTCAGACTGGAACAACCGACATTTACTGGGTTTCAATTTGAGCCCATGTTCCCGCAATCTTCGAAATACTTGCCCCAACTGGTGGAGATGGTCTTCAAAGGTCGCAGAATACACTATAATGTCATCCAAGTAGATGAGAGTGAACTCAAAGTTGAAGTCACCGAGACATTTCTCCATCAACCGCTGAAACGTTCCGGGTGCATTTGTCAACCCAAAAGGCATCCGGTTAAATTCGTATAGTCCCATGGGCAAGATGAATGCCGTCTTCTCCTTGTCTTTTGTGGCCATCGGCACCTGCCAATACCCACTAGCCAGATCTAGTGAGGAGAAGTACCGGGCTCTCCCTAGCGCTGACAGGGACTCCTCAATCCGTGGCAAGGGATAGGAATCTCGTACGGTGCAAGCGTTTAACTTCCGATAGTCTACGCAAAATCGGATGGACCCATCTTTTTTTCTTACTAACACCACAGGAGCCGCCCAGGGACTCTGGCTTTCTTGGATGATCTTAGCTAACAGTTCTTTCACTTCCTGATACAACTGTGGAGGAATTTGTTGGTAGCGCTCTCTAATTGGAGGGGTGTCTCCTGTGGGAATCTCATGGTAAATCCCTGTGGTACATCCAAAATCTTCAGCATACCGTGCAAAGGCGGCTCGGTTCTCCCACAACAGCTCATCTACCTTCTGCACCCATTCCAGAGAACATGAACTTGCATCCATCTTCATCTGTTCTCGAATTGCACGGCCATTCCATTCAGAGGTGGGTTCCTCATCTTCTCCCATGGACACAGTCAGGGTCCACTCATCCCTTTCAGTCAGCTTCAGCTGCATTGGAGTTACTTTCCTTACTTCCTCCGGAGTCACATAGATGTTAGCCAGCTGCCTCCCTGGGGTCAGGTCCACACTCTGGTCCTGAGTGTTTACACATCGAAGTGGTACTCTTCCATTGCGAACTATTGCCAAGGAACGGGCCACTAGCGGATCAACACCTCCTTCGGCTGCCTGCAGTGGTTCTACCAACACAGCTATGCCCTCTAGTTTCCGACAGGTGCCTACGGGCATGGACACTATTGTCTCCCGACTGGGTGGCAGTGTAACTTTTGTATGCAAAGGAACTGTAATTCGAGCCAGAGGACGCTGTGCATCCGAACTTTTCTGTAAGCCACATGTCCGGATCAGCCGCTGGAAAGCTGTTTGAGTAGGCCGATGGGTGGTGGTTTCTTTCCAATAACCGTGACCTTTCTTTTCAAAGAGGATCTGATCTAATTCTTTTAACACATTCATCCCCAAAATGACAGGGACCTTTACTTCATGTGACTCCTGTACCACCACAATGCCTTTCCTACCTAGATCTTGGCCACATACCCGGACATTCATCCAGGCCACTCCCACGACCGGAACTGGTAACTGGTTAGCTGCGACCACTCGTACGAATGTATGGGGATCATATTTCACATGTTGCTGGAAGTACCGTTCATAACAGTCTCTACTCAAGGTCGTTACTTGGGAACCCGTGTCAATCATCCCGGTAACCGGAATACCCTCCATTTCCACCTGTATGACAGGACTTGCAGCGATCAGGTCATCATTAGGGCATTCTCCCCACATAGTCTCCTTGTCAGTCTCCCCTACTACACGCCCTACAGCAGCAGGGGACTTCAGTTTAACGGCGGTCTCTCATAAGTTTGTCGCTGCTCTGGACATCTAGCAGCAACGTGGCCCATCCGTCCACACTCCCAGCAGCGTATCCCCCCGTCGTTCTGGCCATCTGTTTGGGCCCCTTCGGTAAGCCCCTTCGATTTCTCCTGAGCACTGCACTAAATGATTTGGACCCCTTCGGCAGGTCCTATCCTCATCCCTCCAGCGGGGTGGAGGGTGATTCTGACTTGCTGGGTGTGGATGGCTCACCCTTTCACCTCCAGTTTTCTGGAAGTCTGCAATTTTCATAGAATGTTCATCACAACGGGTGTGCAAGTGTTCCATTTGCTCTTGCAGTTTCTGCATTACTGTGAGAATTTCTTTAACCGTCCCCTTTTCTACTGTCTCTGAACCAGAACTAGCCCCCTGTGACAAAGTAACTCCAACTGCGGTCTGGGGCCTTGGGACCATACTATTGGCACGGGAGATGGCCTCTACCTGTATATCATGGAATTTAGCATCAGTCTCTCGTCGTAAAAAATCCTGCATAGTCACAGTTAAACTGCCGTTACGTATCCCCAGGACAAACTGGTCACGGAGAGTCCGATCAGGGTTACAGAAGGCTGGCGAGCCCCCTCTTTCCTTCCCTTGAATATCTCGGAGCAGTTCTTGTAGGGCATTTGCATATTGGGGAAGGCTTTCATTCTCCTGTTGTACCCTCTGGAAGAACTGAGCCTGCAGAGACCCCAGCAATGCAGTTTCTCCATAGATGGTTTCTAGAATCTGGACTACTTGCTCAAATGTCTGCCTTTGTTCAAATGGCCTCAGTATCACCGTGGTCTTAGCATCCCCTTGTAATGTCAATATTGCTAGCTCTACTAGTACTTCTGGTGTGGTCTGGTACATTCGCTGTATCATTCGTATCTGTTCCACCCACATACTCACTGACATATTATTGCCATCAAATTTAGCTAACTGACTCATTATAGCCCCTGCTGGCATTCTTCCTCCAGCACCATTCTCCCGAACGGGTGCGTCACCGTCCATTCTGGTAAGCGGATCCTGCCGACTACGCCAATTTGTGAACCGAGAGCAAGGCAGGTGGTTTGGACTCCGCAACCAGAAATGAACGCACACGCGGTAGTTCAAGAAAAGAATATATATTTACTATAAGTTAATAAAGGCTAGTTAAAGGTAAAATGACAGGGATAAAGACAAGCAAAATATACAATATAGCATGAACAATTTCAAGGCAAATTCTGCAATGGTTTCTACTTTTACTCTGTCCACTTCTGCAGTATGGACACTGAATGAACAATATACTCAAAACTATCCCTAACTGACCCTGACATCACATTTGGGTGCACCCCCTTTTCCCCAGTGGTCCAGGTGGACCGCTTACAGTCCGTAGAAGCGCGCGGTGGGGCCCAAAGTCGTTCCTTTCTTTTATAGTGAAGCGTCCTCTCCTCACTGTTATCAGGATCTCAGGAGAAATGAAGTCCTCTTTAACAGGGAAACCCAATGAATGCAATGTAATCCAACAGCAGATTCCACTCAGCACACTGACAGTCCTGCCGAATCCATACACTGAGCTGGGATGTAAGCCGGGATTTAGCAGGTACTGTCCAGTACGTCAACAGCACTGCAAGTCTCTATCTGTGGTATCCATATACACAGTCACAATGTCAGTCTCACTGATCAGCCACTGAGCACAGTTACTTTCACGTGGACTCACTAGTCCTGTTGTCTCTTTACACTCTGTTTGTCTCTGGACCAAGATACAGCTTAGCTGTACAGAACAATCTCCACACCAGTTCAACACAGCACAGACACCTGTCTTCTCTCTTGCCAAGATGGCTGCTGCTCTCTGTCTCGTCACTTCCTGCTTCTCTGCTCACACTTTGTCTGCAGAACAGGCAGGCTGACATAAAAGGGGGGCTCCTCCCCTCCCCGGCGCCCCCCCCCCCCCCCCCCCCCCCCCCCCGGTCTCACTCCAGCATCATGTCACAATTACAATGGCTGCTGTCTTAAAGGAACATAATCACAAAAAAACATTCAACATTAACAGTTTAAAAAAAAAAATGAAGCTAAGAAAAACTTGGCTCTCCCTTTTAAACCATGATCTCCTTTTTTTGCCCAAGGTATCACCATCACCCACCCAAGTGCAGGAGGAACGGGATGTGTGTTTGGGAAGGGGGGGGGGGGCGGAGACCCCCCAACAACCTCCCGATTGGGGGGTGGTGTGGGGGGGGGCGCGGAGGGGAGGGGGGGGGGGGGGCCAGGAGAGCAGAGATTGCCAGGATGGGATCTCTGGAATGGTACCCCAAGGGCCTGAGGTCATGAGTGTGGCTCCACAGGGTGCCAGTACTCAGAAAGCGGACCCAGAACAGGCAGGAGGTAGCCAAGTGTACGTGGCTCAGAGCCTGGGCCTTAGAAGTGTCCCTAGTCAGACTAGAGAGACAGAAGGGGCCGGCAGCTATGTAACATGCACCTCTCTTTTGTCTCACTCCAGCCAAGAGTTCAGAGATGCTGTCCAAGCTGACCCTAGTCTGGACATATTGAAGGCGCGTGGCGCTGAACCACCCTCGGAGTCTGACAAGGCCCGAGTCTACTGGGACCCTGGGGGTTGTGAAGCCTTGGGGCCAGAGCCTGAGGAGCTGAAGAGGCAGAGGTGCTCTCAGAAGAGGGGCACAGGCCCCTACTTCCTACAAGCCCCATCTAAAGGGGGAGGTGTGATGATTCCACTTAAATATGGCTATAACTCAAAGCTGTATTTTGATCTCTGGGTAGCGTATTTCTCTCTTATTTCCATTTATTCATAATGTGCACAGCCTACTCGTAGGTATATTGCCAATAGTGGCCGGACTGGAACAATAGGGCTTTGTATCCATCCCAGCAGGGCTCCATTGTATTCCTACACAGCCCTGAGTGATCAAACAAACATGCATTGGTCAGCCTGAACTGGTAGATCAGATATGGCTGATAACATTGTATCATTTCACTTGGTCTCAGCTCAATACAAAGAATCTGGACTTGAGTGCGTTAGTCAATCAGACTTGCTGTCACCGGTGACCTCATTCTGGGAGGTGGCATAAAGGGTATAAAGGATGAGGTAAGAGGTCAGTGGGGGGACATTGTGCTGGGACTACAAGAGAACACTATGAGGAGTTTTTACAGACAGACTAAAGGAGATTACAGAAAGGCTTCCACTGTGAGAGACCACTGTGAAGAGCATGCAGGCTGGATTGTTGATTGATGCCACATGCTAGAAGTCTCCACTGGTTATTTCACACATACCAGAGCATGTGTGAGTGTTGGACTACAGAACCACAGCAAGGAGATGTGCGGTAAAGTAATTATTTCACTTTTATGCCCTTTTATTTTATTGCACTGTATCTTGTAACTAGTAACTGTTAATGCTTGCATATATCTGCATATCTGTTCTGAACTGCATGTGTTAGATGTTAATACCGACCCATTTAGGGGTTAATAAATATATAAAATTTAGAAAGCTTGTCTTGTATTTATCTGGTGAACCCGGAACTCACTGGCGGTGAGTGTGGTTTTATATGAAAGAAGACTCAGGTGTGGGCCAACGCGGTGTAGGCGCACTGAGGATCTTTCACAGGTGGGTTTTTATTTATTATGGGGGTATTATTATTATTTAAAAAGGGGACTATTAATAATGGGGGGCTGTTATTTATTATGGGGATTATTTTATATTTGGGGATTTTTATTTATAATGGGGGACTGTTTATAATGGAGGCAGTTATTAAAATGGTGGCAATTATTTATATTGGGGTGTTTTATAATGGGGGAGTTATTTATAATATGGGCATCTTTTTTAATGGGGTGCAATTATTTATAATGTGAACAATTATATATAATCGGGGGCTTTTATTTTTAATTGAGGGACAATTATTTATATTGGGGGTACTTTTATTTATAATGGGGTATTATTATTTATAATCGGGAACTGTTGTTTATAATAGGGGACTGTTATTTTTAAAGGGGGAGAATTATTTTATTGGGGGTGATTTTATTTATAATGGGGGACTGTTGATTATCATGGGGGATGGTTATTTTTAATGGGGGAAAATTATTTTATTGGGGGTGATTTTATTTATAATGGGGGATTATTATTTCTAATGGGGGTATTGTTATTTATAATGTGGACAATTATTTTTAATGGGGGGCTTTTATTTTTAATTGGGGGATATTATTTATATTGGGGGTTATTTTTATTTATAATGGGGGGTTATTACTTTTAATGGGGGGACTTAATATTGGGTGGACTGTTTATTATATGGTATAATTATTTATATTGGGGGCTTTTATTTATAATGGGGGATTATTATTTATAATTGGGCACTGTTTATAATTGGGGCTGGTATTTATAATAATCTATTTATAATGGGGGTATTTATTTATAATGGGGGAGTTATTTATAATTGGGGGATTGTTATTTATAATGGGGTTCCATATTTTATAATGTGGACAATTATTTATAATGGAGGACTTTTATTTATATTGTGGACTATTATTTATGGGAGCTTTTTTAAATATGGGGACAATATTTATATTGGGGGTTATTTTATTTATAATGGGGGATTACTATTTATAATAGGGGACTGTTATTTATAAAGGGTGGGGTTTTTTTTATAAAGGGGCAATTATTTATATTGGGGGCTTTTATTAATAATCCAAGATTTTTATTTAGAATGGGTACTGTTTATAATGGGGACTGCTATTTAAAATGGAAGCTATTATTTGTAATGGGGAGATAATTTTTTTAAAAAAGAGGGGGCTTTCTTTTAAAATGGGGGCTATTATTTGTAATAGGGGGAATATTATTTATAATGAGGGTCTGTTGTTTATAATGGGTAGACTGTTATTTATTATTGGGGACAATTATTCCAATTTTTGGGTTTCTTTTATTTATAATGGAAGGGAAAATTATTTAGAATGGGGAGATATTGTTTATAATTGAGGCAGTTATTTATAATGGTGGCAATTGGGGGGGTTATTTATAATGGAGCAGTTATTTATAATAGGGTGATTGTTATTTATATTGTGGTGCCATTATTTATATTCTGGTCATTTTATTTATAATAGGGGGTTATTATTTATATTGGGGGGACTGTTAATATTTGGTGGACAGTTATTTATTATGTTTTATAATTATTTATATTTGGGGGCTTTTATTTATAATGAGGGGATTATTATTTATAATGGGTCACTGTTGTTTATAATTGGGTAATTATTTATAATGGGGATATTTATTTATAATGGGACAGTTATTTATAATGGGGGATTGTTATTTATAATGTGGTTCTATTGTTTAAGATGTGGACAGTTATTTATAAAATTGGGCTTTTATTTATAAAGTGGACAATTTTTTTTAATGGGGGTCCTTTTGTTTAAAATAGGGGATTATTATTTATAATGGGGTACTGATATTTATAATGTGGGCTGTTATTTATAAGGGGGCAATTATTTATATTGGTGCACTTTTATTTATAATGGGGAATTGTTTTTCTTTAATGGGGTGGTATTATTTCTAATATCAACAATTATTTATAATAGGGGGCTTTTAATTAAAATATGGACAATTATTTATAATGGGGATTATTATTTATAATGAGGTACTGTTATTTATAATGGAGCTATTATTTCCAATGGGGGAGGCAATTATTATATTTATAATGTAGGACTGCTGTTGGTAATGGGGGGCTATTTTTTTAATGGGTGGACAATTATTTATAATGGGTGGTTTTTATTTATAATGTGGGACTTTTGTTTATAATGGGGACTGATATTTATAATGGGGCAATAATCATATAGGGGGGCTTGTTACTTATAATGGGGTGCTATTATTTATAATGTGTATAATTAATTATAATGGAGCCTTTATATTTAAAATGGGGGATTATTATTTTTCATGGGGAAATGTTATTTATAATGGGGGCTATTTTTGTAATGGGGATACAGTTATTGAAAATGAAGGAGCTATTATTTATAATAGGGGGATTATTATTTATAATATGGGGACTGTTATTTAATATGGGGGGCAATTATTTATATTTTGTGGTTTTTATAATGGGGTATTATTATTTATAAAGGGGAACTGTTGTCTATAATGGGGGCTGTAATTTTTAATGGGGGCAATTACTTATATTGGGGGGCTCTTATTTATGATTTGGGAGCCATTTATAATTGGGGATTGTTATTTATAACTGACTGCTATTATTTAAAATGTGGATAATTATTTATAATGGGGTCCTTTTATTTTTAATTGAGGATAATTATTTATATTAGGGGTCCTTTTATTTATAATGAGGGACTGTTGAAAATTGGACGGGACTGTTATTTAGTATGGGAGACAATAATTTATATTTTTGGGTTGCTTTTATTTATAATGGGAGGGATTTTTATTTATTTTGGGGTTCTGTTTATAATGGGGGTTGTTATTTATAATGGGGCAATTATTTTTATTGGAGGCTTTTATTTCTAATGGGGAGTTAATTATAATGGGGGATTGTTATTTACAATGTGATGCTATTATATATAATGTGGAAAATTATGTATAATGGGCACTTTTACTTTTAATTGGGGGACAATTATTTATCTTTGGGTTCCTTTTGTTTTTAATGGGGGTTATTATTTAGAATGGGGGATTGTTATTTATTATGGGAATCAATTATTTATATTGGGGGGCGGTTATAATGCGGAATTATTATTTATAATGGAGTAATGTTTAAAAAGGGGAAATTATTTATAATGTGGATATTTTATTTATAATGGGGGAGTTATTTACAATGGGGAGACTGTTATTTATAATGGGGTGCTATTAATTATAATGTGGATAATTATTTATAATGGAGGGCTTTTATTTATAATAGGAATAATTATTTTTAATGGGGGTCTGTCTATTTATAATGGGGGATTATTATTTATAATGGGGTACTGTTATTTATAATGGGAGCTATTAATTATTTAAAATAAGGGGGCTTTTATTATAATGGAGGACTGTTGTTTATAATGGGGGCTATTTTCTTAATGGGTGGACAATTATTTATAATGAATGGGTTTTTAATTATAATGGGGGATTATTATTTGTAATAGGGGACTGTTTATATTGGGAACTGTTATTTATTATAGCGGATAATTATTTATATTGGAAGAACTTTTATTTATAAATGGGAATTATTATTTATAATGGGGAGTTATTTGTAAATGAGGACTGTTATTTATAATGGGGTACTACTATTTATAATGTGGTCAATTATAATGGGGGATTGTTTTTAAAGGGGGGGCTGTTATTTATAATGCAGGATGACTATAATGGGTGGATTTTATTTATAATGAGGGCTGCTATTTATAATGGGGTAATTTATATTTGGGGGCTATTATTTATAATAGGGGATTTTTATTTATAATGGGGGCTATTATTTAGAATGGGACAAATATTTATATTGTTTTTTTTATTTATAAGGAGGGAATTATATTTTATAATGGGGGAGTTTTGTTTATAATGAGGGCTGCTATTTATAATGGGTTGCTATTTACAATGTGGACAATTATTTATAATGGGGGCGATTTTTAATTGATGAAAAATTATTTATATTTTGGGTCCTTTTATTTATAATGGGGGTTAATATTTATAATGGGGGACTGTTATTTAAAATGGAAACTATTATTAGTAATGGGGAGATAACTTTTTAAAATGAGGGGGCTTTTTTAATGGGGGCTAATATTTGTAATAGGGGGAATATTATTCATAATGGGGTTTGTTGTTTATAATGGGTGGACTGTTATTTATTATTGGGGACAATTATTCTAATTTTTGGGTTGCTTTTATTTATAATGGGAGGGAGTATTATTTATAATGGGGAGATATTGTTTATAATTGAGGCAGTTATTTATAATGGTGGCAATTGGGGGGGGTTATTTATAATGGGGGAGTGTAAAGGGAAGTGCTTACCACAAACATTCTAGTTGTATCAATCATTCCATTCAGAACTTCTAAGAGAGCTATATACTTCAGATATCTCATAAATGTCTGCAGGCTACAAAACCTGTTTTCAAAGAGGGCCAGGAAGGCTTTTGTTTAAAAGGGTGGAGATGGAATATGCTAATGAGATCTTCATGGGGATGATAATCAGCTTCCTTTGTTCAAAGAGAGTTACCCGGAGCAGATGGGGGAGGTAGGTCATTACCCCTGGGCCAAGGATCGATTTTAAGTGTTAGAGCGCCATCCCAAGACTCATAAGAAGTATTGCATCTAAACTTATATTACAATACCAAGAGCCTGATTGGAGTGACAACATCTAGGTGGGCGGAGTTGTGGGCCATATATATGATGGGCCAAAAGCTCTCCCTTTCTCTCTCTTCACCACCAGCCCTTGGGAGATGGATTGACCAGCTTCACCTAGACAAGCTCCATATACCAGAGCATAATAAGGCTTAAGTATAACTTTCTCTCTCTATCCATCTATCCACCCATCATCCATCTATTATCTATCTAATTATCTATCTATCTATCTATCTATCTATCTATCTATCTATCCATTTATCTATCAGTCACCCTCTATTAATCTATATTACTACTGCTGTGTTCCTTACAGAAAGGGTCAGTTAGTAACTTGTCAGGGGTTGTGTGTGTGTGTATGTTTATGTGTATGTAGCGATATCTGTAGGTTTTATATTCACCTGGGTAATTGGGTTCTGTACTTATTGTATTGCGCTGTGTTAATACTGTTTTGTATTATTCTAAAACCTAGTTCCATCATATTACAAGTGCATTAATAATAAACGTATTTTATTATTGATATTGTGGGGTAAATTATCGTACATGCAAACCAGTCAAGGAAACAGATAAGTAGATATACCTAAGGAGAAAGGAGGGATCAGGGAAGAATAGTAATTATTAGTAATACCCAGATCTCTAACAGGGAGTTATTTATAATAGGGTGATTGTTATTTATATTGTGGTGCCATTATTTATATTCTGGTCATTTTATTTATAATAAGAGGTTATTATTTATATTGGGGGGACTGTTAATATTTGATGGACAGTTATTTATTATGTGGTATAATTATTTATATTCAGGGGCTTTATGAGGGGATTATTATTATAATGGGTCACTGTTGTTTATAATGGGGGCTGGTATTTATAATTGGGTAATTATTTATAATGGGGATATTTATTTATAATGGGACAGTTATTTATAATGGGGGATTGTTATTTATAATGTGGTTCTACTGTTTAAGATGTGGACAGTTATTTATAAAATTGGGCTTTTATTTATAAAGTGGATAATTTTTTTAATGGGGTCCCTTTGTTTAAAATAGGGGATTATTATTTATAATGGGATACTGATATTTATAATGGGGGCTGTTATTTATAAGGGGGGGGAATTATTTATATTGGTGCACTTTTGTTTATAATGGGAGAGTTATTTATAATGGGGGATTGTTTTTTTTAATGGGGTGGTATTATTTCTAATATCGACAATTATTTATAATAGTGGGCTTTTAATTAAAATATGGACAATTATATATAATGGGGATTATTATTTATAATGAGGTACTGTTATTTATAATGGAGCTATTATTTCCAATAGGGGAGGCAATTATTTTATTTATAATGTAGGACTGCTGTTGGTAATGGGCTATTTTTTTAATGGGTGGCCAATTATTTATAATGGGTGGTTTTTATTTATAATGTGGGACTTTTGTTTATAATGGGGACTGATATTTATAATGGGGGCAATAATTATATAGAGGGCTTGTTACTTATAATGGGGTGCTATTATTTATAATGTGTATAATTAATTATAATGGAGCCTTTTTATTTAAAATGGGGGATTATTATTTTTCATGGGGAAATGTTATTTATAATGGGGGCTATTTTTGTAATGGGGATACAGTTATTGAAAATGAAGGCGCTATTATTTATAATAGGGGGATTATTATTTATAATGTGGGGACTGTTATTTAATATGGGAAACAATTATTTATATTTTTGGTTTTTTTATAATGGGGTATTATTATTTATAAAGGGGAACTGTTGTCTATAATGGGGGCTGTAATTTTTAATGGGGGCAATTACTTATATTGGGGGGCTCTTATTTATGTTTTGGGAGCCATTTATAATTGGGGATTGTTATTTATAACTGGCTGCTATTATTTAAAATGTGGATAATTATTTATAATGGGGCCTTTTATTTTTAATTGGGGATAATTATTTATATTAGGGGTCCTTTTATTTATAATGAGGGACTGTTAAAAATTGGATGGGACTGTTATTTAGTATGGGAGACAATAATTTATATTTTTGGATTGCTTTTATTTATAATGGGAGGGATTTTTATTTATATTGGGGTTCTGTTTATAATGGGGGTTGTTATTTATAATGGGGCAATTATTTTTATTGGAGGCTTTTATTTCTAATGGGGAGTTAATTATAATAGGGGATTGTTATTTACAATAGGATGCTATTATATATAATGTGGAAAATTATGTATAATGGGCACTTTTACTTTTAATTGGGGGACAATTATTTATCTTTGGGTTCCTTTTGTTTTTAATGGGGGTTATTATTTAGAATGGGGGATTGTTTATTATGGGGAACAATTATTTATATTGGGGGGCTGTTATAATGCGGGATTATTATTTATAATGGAGTAATGTTTAAAAAGGGGGAATTATTTATAATGTGGATATTTTATTTTAATGGGGAAGTTATTTACAATGGGGAGACTGTTATTTATAATGGGGTGCTATTAATTATAATGTGGATAATTATTTATAATGGAGGGCTTTTATTTATAATAGGAATAATTATTTTTAATGGGGGTCTGTCTATTTATAATGGGGGATTATTATTTATAATGGGGTACTGTTATTTTTAATGGGAGCTATTAATTATTTAAAATAAGGGGGCTTTTATTATAATGGAGGACTGTTGTTTATAATGGGGGCTATTTTCTTAATGGGTGGACAATTATTTATAATGAATGGGTTTTTAATTATAATGGGGGATTATTATTTGTAATAGGGGACTGTTTATATTGGGGAACTGTTATTTATTATAGCAGATAATTATTTATATTGGAAGAACTTTTATTTATAAATGGGAATGATTTATAATGGTGGAGTTATTTGTAAATGAGGACTGTTATTTATAATGGGGTACTACTATTTATAATGTGGTCAATTATTTATAATGGGGGATTGTTTTTAAAGGGGGGCTGTTTTTATTTATAATGGGTGCATTTTATTTATAATGAGGGCTGCTATTTATAATGGGGTAATTTATATTTGGGGGCTTTTATTTATAATAGGGGATTTTTATTTATAATGGGGGCTATTATTTAGAATGGGACAAATATTTATATTGTTTTTTTTATTTATAATGAGGGAATTATATTTTATAATGGGGAGTTTTGTTTATAATGAGGGCTGCTATTTATAATGGGGTGCTATTTACAATGTGGACAATTATTTATAACGGGCAATTTTTAATTGATGAAAAAATATTTATATTTTGGGTCCTTTTATTTATAATGGGGGATAATATTTATAATGGGGACTGCTATTTAAAATGGAAACTATTATTTGTAATGGGGAGATAACTTTTTAAAATGAGGGGTCTTTTTTAATGGGGGCTAATATTTGTAATAGGGGGAATATTATTCATAATGGGGTTTGTTGTTTATAAAGGGTGGACTATTATTTATTATTGGGGACAATTATTCTAATTTTTGGGTTGCTTTTATTTATAATGGGAGGGAGTATTATTTATAATGGGGGAATTTTGTTTATAATGGAGGCAGTTATTTATAATGGTGGCAATTGGGGGATTTATTTATAATGGGGGAGTTATTTATAATGGAGAGACTGTTATTTATAATGGGATGCTATTAATTATAAAGTGGACAATTATTTATAATGGAGGGCTTTTATTTATAATAGGAATAATTATTTTTAACAGCGGTCTGTCTATTTATAATGGGAGCTATTATATTTAATGGGTAGACAATTATTTAAAATGAGGGGGCTTTATTATAATGGATGACTGCTGTTTATAATGGGGGGCTGTTATTTATTATAGCGGACAATTATTTATATTGGGGGAGCTTTTATTTATAAAGGGGGATTATTATTTATAATGGAGGAGTTATTTATAAATGAGGATTATTTATATTGGGGTACTACTATTTATAATGTCGTCAATTATTTATAATGGGAGATTGTTTTTAAATGGGGACTGTTATTTATAATAAAGGATGATTATAATGGGTTGATTTTATTTAAAAAGGGGAGATTTTATTTATAATAGGGGATTAATATTTATAATGGAGCACTGCTGGTTATAATGAGGGCTGTTATTTATAATGGGGTAATTATTTATATTGGGGGCTTTTATTTATAATGGGGAGTTATATATAGTTGGAGGATTGTTATTTATAATGTGACATTTATTCATAATGGGAGGTTTTTATTTTTAATAATTATTTAAGTTTGGGGTCATTTTATTTTTAATGGGGACTGTTATTTATAATGGGAGATATTATTTGTAATGGGGACAATTATTTATAATGAGGGGCTTTTATGTATAATGTGGGCTATTATTTATTATGTAGAAACAATTATATAAAATGAGAGGACTATTATTTATAGTAATGGGATTATTATTTATAATGGGAGGCTGTTGTTAATAATATGGGGAACTGTAATTCATTATGGGGGACAATTATTTATATTTTTGGGTTGCATTTATTTATAATGGGAGTAATTATTATTTATAATAGTGACTGTCCTTAATGGGGGACTGTTATTTTTTGTATTGGGGGCTTTTATTTGTAATGGAGAGTTTTTATAATGGTATATTGTTATTGTTAATGGGGTGCTATTATAATGTTGACAATTATTTATAATGGGGGGCTTTTATTTTTAATTGGGGGACAATTATTTATATTGGGAGTACATTTATTTATAAGGGGGGTATTTTTTTATAATCGGGGACTGTTTATAATGGGGGACTGTTATTTTTAATAGGGTGACAATTATTGTTACTGGGGGTGATGCTATTTATATAGGAAACTTGTTTATAATGGGGGGCTGTTATTTAAAATTGGAGTTATTATTCTAATGGGTGGATTTTTATTTATAATGGGGAGATTATTATTATTTAAAAAGGGGACTGTTAATAATGGGGGGCTGTTATTTATTATGGGGAATATTTTATATTTGGGGATTTTTATTTATAATGGGGGACTGTTTATTATGGAGTCAGTTATTTAAAATGGTGTCAATTATTTTTATTGGGGGATTTTATTTATAATGGGGGAGTTTATATAAAATGAGGGATTATTATTTATAGTGGGGAACTGTTTTTAATTGGGGGCTGTTATTTATAATGGGGCAATTATTTATATTGGGGTGTTTTATAATGGGGGAGTTATTTATAATAGGGGCATCTTTTTTAATGGGGTGCTATTATTTATAATGTGAACAATTAATTATAATCAGGGGCTTTTATTTTTAATTGAGGGACAATTATTTATATTGGGGGTACTTTTATTTGTAATGGGGTATTATTATTTATAATCGGGAAATGTTGTTTATAATAGGGGACTGTTATTTTTAAAGGGGGAGAATTATTTTATTGGGTGTGATTTTATTTATCATGGGGGACTGTTGATTATCATGGGGGATGGTTATTTTTAATGGGGGAAAATTATTTTATTGGGGTGATTTTATTTATAATGGGGGATTATTTATAATGGGAGTCTGTTTATAGTGGAGTCAGTTATTTAAAATGGTGTCAATTATTTATATTGGGGGGCTTCTATTGCTAATGGGGGAGTTATTTATAATAGGGGTATTGTTATTTATAATGTGGACAATTATTTTTAATGTGGGTCTTTTATTTTTAATTGGTGGATATTATTTATATTGAGGGTCATTTTTATTTATAATGGGGGGTTATTACTTTTAATGGGGGACTGTTAATATTGGGTGGACTGTTTATTATATGGTATAATTATTTATATTGGGGGCTTTTGTTTATAATGGGGGATTATTATTTATAATTGGGCACTGTTTATAATAGGGGCTGGTATTGATAATAATCTAATTATTTATAATGGGGGTATTTATTTATAATGGGGGAGTTATTTATAATTGGGGGATTGTTATTTATAATGGGGTTCCATATTTTATAATGTGGACAATTATTTATAATGGAGGACTTTTATTTATATTGTGGACTATTATTTATGGGGGCTTTTTTAAATATGGGGACAATATTTATATTGGGGGTTATGTTATTTATAATGGGGGATTACTATTTATAATGGGGGACTGTTATTTATATAGGGTGGGGTTTTTTTTTTTTTATAAAGGGGCAATTATTTATATTGGGGGCTTTTATTAATAATGCAAGATTTTTATTTATAATGGGTAGTGTTTATAATGGGGACTGCTATTTAAAATGGAAGCTGAAGGGGCGGAGCCTACTGTGGAGCGAAATGGCCACATAGTTGTAAAGTTCCAGGCCTGAGTCTCATAAAGCGACAGAAATAGCGACTTGCCCGTGGTTTACACCTACCCAAACAACAACGGGAAAGCTTCATACCGTCAGGGATGCTGAGAAAGAGAAAATCTGCGGTAAAACCGCAGAAAATCTCAGATTTCTACTTCCCCCATGGCGGAGGGGAAGATCACAATGGCGGCGGTTCGCGCTCCAGTGCCGTTTCCGGGGCCTCAACTCCATCTCGGGACCCTCCGGAGGAGCCGCTCACCCTCTCCGCTCAGCGGAGAACGTTTTCAGCGCCGTCGATACCGCAGCTGATGGAGTGCGGGGGGTCTGGAGGCGTCGGAGCCTTCTCCCCGGCGGGCCGGGGCGAGCGCGGCTCCGGGGCCTTCTCCTGCGGATGCACCAAGGCCTACAGGCCTAAATAACGCCGAGACACCCCACTCGCCCACCGCCAGCCTGGTCAAACAGAAGCCCAGGCTCCAGCATACCAAGTCTCCAGAAGGGGAGGTGAGCAACACCACACAGTATGTACCGCCATCCACTGACTTTTTTGCAGATATTCCAGCAACAGAAAGTTTGCTCACTGAGGCCTCCATGAAAAATATACTCATGGCCTTCTGTAAATCACTGACAACAGACATGTCCTTAATGGTTAAACCGCTAGATAGAGACCTCCAGGAATTGCAACAACACACGGTGCATGTGGAATCTAAAATGGCGGAATTTTCTGCATCGCACAATGTTCTTATAGACGCTCACTATGAGGTGGAAAAAGATGTGTCGTTTCTAAAAGCTAAAATAGCAGACCTGGAGGATCGCTTGTGGCGCAACAATTTGAAGTTTAGAGGGATTCCAGAGTCAGTACCTGCGAGTAATCTAACAGTTTTCCTCCAAGACCTGATACGCACGCTAATACCAAATCTCACGACAATGGACTTAACAATTGATAGAGCGCATAGAGTCCCAAGGCCTTCACACCTGGATGAAGCCATACCCAGAGATGTCCTAGCAAAGATCCATTTTTACCGTACTAAAGAGCTGTTGCTGCTGACCTCACGGAAAATTGGCCGTCTACCTGACCCATACCATAAAATATCCATCTATTCCGATCTTTCGGCCGCAACGCTACAATTAAGACGGCAATTCATCCCTATTACTACAGCTCCCTATTACTACAATTCTCCGGAAGATGGCAAGAAGTTGCTAAATAAATGGGACATTCCGATCCTAGACCCGACACCCAAATTACCACCTGGCCAAGTGTCTGCTGGATGGCATCAAACGAAAAACCCAAGGCGTCCACCAAAAGGGCTGCACAGCTAGAGACTCACCTTACAATGGATTTCGTATGTCCACTACTACTGAACTTATCCCCCCAGGATTACAACAGCCGCTGGTCCGCTGTACCACATTTCTTTTCTTTGTTTTGTTTAGGTGGCTTACCCACTGGTTTTATTGTTTCCATAGTTTGTTTTCTCCTCGGTTTTGGCATATGGGGCGGCGTGACTACACAAGGCGGAGACTAATCTGCTTCCGATTGCTACTGGTAACTTCTGATGTGGGTGGTTGTGGTAAGATCTTTGAAGCATTATTAACTGTAAAGTATGGTACTTAAAATTATGTCTATGAATGTCAGAGGCTTGAACTCCCCTCAAAAGAGAGCCAATTTGTGGCGGGAGGCCTGAGCTCAAGGCTGTGACATTCTTGCAGTTCAGGAGACACATCTTTTGGAGGTAGATGCCACTCGCATCAGGCATTCATCATACCCACATATATTTCACGCTCATTGCTCCTCCAAGCACAGGGGAACACTAATTGGAATCAGAGATTCAGTGGCATTTCAACAGGTGTCCCTGGAGGGCGATTTGTCATATTGGTGTGTATCCTTAACAATGTCACATACACATTAGTTTCGGTTTACGCCCCAAACAGAAGACAGGTGTCTTTCTTGGGGAGACTCATGAGAGCAGTGGAGCGAAGAAAGCAGGGATGCCTAGTCTTAATGGGAGACTTTAACATGGCTGCGGACCCAGTGGCGGACACTACTTCTGGCATAGCGACACGTCATCCTTCATTTTCGCAGGATATATGGCGCCATAACCTATTTGATATATGGCGTATCCTGCATAATACCGAAAAAGATTACACCTACTATTGAACTGCACACAATAGCTATTCACGAATAGATCTATTTTTAATGGAACAAGCTAGTATTCCCCTTGCCGCAAAGTCGGATATTTCACAAATAACATGGTCAGACCATGCAGCAATAACCTTGACTCTCAGAGAAAAATATGAATGCCCTAGAGCGTACATATGGAGGTGTAATGAATTCTTAATGTCACAGCCAAAATATAAAGCAATTTTGGAAAATGATTTGAAGGAATTCTTTCGGACCAATGCCCCCTCTGCCCCTAGCCATGACATATTGTGGAATTCCCATAAAGCTTTTATCAGAGGAACGTTTATTCGCCTGGGACACATAGAAAAGAAAACTAGGTTAGCAGAAATTGATCGACTATTACACCAAATAAAATCTATAGAGAACAGTAACAAAAAATCTCCTTTCCCCTCCAATGCAGCAAAGTTGGTGACACTACGCCATCAACTGACAGCCTGTCTACTACATACATATGAGAAAAACTTGAAAAGGGCAAAAGCGACTTATTATTCTCAATCTAACAAGGCGGGTAGGCTTCTAGCGTCCAAACTTAAACAAAAACATGCAAGGTCTAAAATCCCGTTTCTTCAGAGTAAAGATGGCACTCACAAAATCTATGATCCTAGTGGCATCGCCAATGCCTTTAAAGCTTTTTATGAAGGTTTATACAATATTAGAGAGGACTCCTCTGTGACACCTCCAACGAAACAAGACATTGCCAATTTTCTTGCAAACACTCAATTACCCACACTCACAGATATACAACTGGACTCTTTAAACGAGCCCATCTCACCAGCAGAATTGCTGTCAGTGGTCAAGTCGCTGCCACCTCGGAAATCCCCGGGTCCAGATGGCCTTACTAACGAATATTACAAAAAGTTTTCTCCGATCCTGCTAAACCCGCTGCTGTCCTTTTTGACAGCTGTGGTGGACTCTGGCACTATTCCGAGGGAAAATCAGGAGGCCCTGGTGGTGACGTTGCCTAAACCGGGCAAGCCTGCCATCAGCCCCCAAAATTTTCGACCAATATCCCTATTAAACTCAGATTTAAAAATTTACGCCAAAATTATAGCGAATAGAGTGGCAGCTTGTCTTCCGAGCCTAATAAATCACGATCAAGTGGGATTCGTGAAGGGGAGGCAATCATATGACAATACTAGACGCATTTTGAATATTATACACCATATTAATTCTAAAAAGATGGAGGCAGTGATTCTCGCATTAGATGCCGAGAAGGCGTTTGACCGCATTTGCTGGTCGTATGCCTTCTTGGTTCTTAGGAGCATGGGGTTCGCTGGAGCTATCTTAAGAGCAATTGAGGCGTTGTACTCTGCGCCATCTGCAAGAGTATTTACTAATGGGGTAGTGTCGGATCCCTTTTTAATAACGAACGGGACTAGACAGGGGTGCCCCCTCTCGCCGTTGATATTTGTTCTCTCGATGGAACCACTGGCCCAGACACTTAGACTGGACCCAGAGATAGGTGGCATTGCTATACGGGACAAAACTCATCTGATATCACTTTATGCAGACGATATCATTCTTACTTTGTCCAAGCCACAAGAATCTATTCCCCGACTTATGGAGATTATTGCCAATTTTGGACACTTATCATTCTATAAATTAAATATGGCCAAGTCACAAGCCCTACCTTTGTATATTCCTCCCTCTTTGCTTCAACCCTTACAATCGCAATATGACTTTGACTGGAGGAAAGATGGCGTTCAATATCTGGGGATACAGGTGACACCCTCCACAGGGGCCCTATTTAGAAATAATTATACACCCATGTTGAAAATACTGCAGGATGAGATGGAGCAAATGTCTAAAATAGACGTGTCTTGGATGGGACGGGTCGCAGCCTTCAAAATGTTACTATTGCCTAGACTTTTGTACCTGTTTCGCACACTCCCGATATCCATCCCGGATATCCCCAATATCCATGCAAAGGATGATTTCGAAATGCATATGGAGTGGAAAGAGACCCAGAATTAATAAAAGCTTCCTATTTAAACGAAAAGAGGCGGGGGGGACTGGGAGTACCAGTGGTAAGGAATTATTACATAGCGTCCTTAGTTACACAATGTGCTAGATGGAGATTAGCGGATACCTCGGTTCCATGGTTACATATAGAGCATTCGTTTATATATCCCTTAAAGCTGACGGATGCCCTGTGGGCGCCCTTCTGGAACATTCCTACGCCTGAGTCCTTCTCCCCAATCATGCAAGCAGCAGTGACCGCATGGAAGCTGCTCCACGGGAAAGCAAACCCTACAAGTCATTTTTGCACCTCAGAGATGCCTTTGTCACTTCTGGCCTGGGCGATAGAGGACCTGGTAACTTCAGGGTGGGAGGCGAGGGGGATTACACGAGTCTCCCATTTACAATCCGATACCACACAAATTTTATCATTTACAGATATTACACAGAAATTTGGGGTTCATGGTGGTGATTTCCTCAAGTACTCTCAAATATGTCACTTTATATCTAAGAATCCAGTATCGCAACTACCCCACAGTAGTACGATATTCACCTGGTTATCGACTAAGATGAGGGGATTACGGTTTCTATATGACAAAATGGATGGAATAGCGACTTTTACTAAATCAATACCATTCCATTGTTGGGAGAGAGATTTGGGGAGAGTCATTACTTTGGATGAGTGGGAACAGGCAATTAAGCTAAGTCACTCATCCTTAAAATGTAGCACCCACATAGAAACTGCGATGAAAATTACATTGAGGTGGTACCGAACCCCCTCCACTTTGCAAATGATATACCCTTCCATCTCTGGAAACTGCTGGAGGGGATGCAGGGGGAGAGGAACCCTTCTCCATATTTTGGGACAATGTCCCATAATTCATGGATATTGGAAAAGAGTCTTTGATATGCTATCAGAAATATTTCATTTTCGCCTCCCCTACGCCTCTCCTCTGGCCATCCTATTAATTGGAATTCCCGAGGAATGGAATAACTATAAGAAACTCCTGTGTAAAGTCTTGACTATAGCTAAATTATTGTTGGTACAACATTGGAGATCGGTGACCCCTCCGTCTGATTCCACACTGTTGCAAGCTATTAACAATACATATGCTTACGAGAAGGTAATTGCATTGGGAAATGACTCATATCATAGCTTTAAAAAGGTATGGGATGCATGGATTAACTCCCGATTTGCCGCATAATGGAAACCGTGGAGTTATGTGGAGTCCGCTCTTGTACATCGTAATGGGTGTGGAGATGTAGGAAATGGAGTAGGAAATGGAGAAGAGGTAGAAAAATATGAGAGATTGTCTATGAAAGACTGTCTATGAGGTGTCTCACGCTAACCCCAATAAAGTGCCTACATGTTCTTGTTACTGTCATTGTTATTGTTTAACACCTATACAATCTTTATCTTTTGTCTCATTGATGTACAATTCAAAAATTTACCATGGACAAATTCAAATCAGAATGTATAGTGCAATGTATATCAATATTGTTTCTTACATTTATTGTGAAAACCAAATAAAAATTATTGAAACTAAAAGAGGACTGTTATTTATAATGGGGGATGATTGTAATGGATGGATTTTATTTAAAAAGGGGGAATTATTATTTATAATGGGGGACTGTTGTTAATATTGGGTGGACTGTTGTTTATTATGGGGGACAATATTTATATTTTGGGGAGATTTTATTTAAATAAGGGGATTAATATTTATAATGGGACACTGCTGTTTATAATGAGGGCTGTTATTTATAATGTGGCAATTATTTATATTGGGGGATTTTATTTATAATGGAGATTTATATATACTTGGAGGATTGTTATTTATAATGGGACAATTATTCTTAATGGGAGGTTTTTATTTTTAATTGGGGACAATTATTTATGTTTGGGGTCATTTTATTTATAATGGGGACTGTTATTTATAATGGGAGTTATTATTTGTAATGGAGACAATTATTTATAATGAGGGGGCTTTTATTTAGAATTTGAGCTATTATTTATTATGTAGAAACAATTACAGTGGGGAAAAAAAGTATTTAGTCAGCTACCAAATGTGCAAGTTCTCCCACTTATAAAGATGAGGCCCGCCTGTAATTGTCATCATTGGTAGACCTCAACTATGAGAGACAAAATGAGAAAACAAATCCCGAAAATCACATCGTCTAATTTTTAAAGAATTTATTTGCAAATTATGGTGGAAAATAAGTATTTGGTCAATAACAAAAGTTCATCTCAATCCTTTGTTCTATCTCCTTTGTTGGCAATGACAGAGGTGAAACGTTTTCTGTAAGTCTTCACAAGGTTGGCGCACACTGTTGCTGGTATGTTGGCCCATTCCTCCATGCAGATCTCCTCTAGAGCAGGGATGTTTTGGGGCTATCGCTGGGCAACACGGACTTTCTACTCCCCTCCAAAGGTTTTCTATGGGGTTGAGATCTGGAGACTGGCTAGGCCACTCCAGGACCTTGAAATGCTTCTTACGAAGCCGCTCCTTCGTTGCCCTGGCGGTGTGCTTGGGATCATTGTCATGCTGAAAGACCCAGCCACGTTTCATCTTCAATGCCCTTGCTGATGGAAGGAGGTTTGCACTCAAAATTTCACCATACATGGCCCCATTCATTCTTTCATGTACACGGATCAGTCGTCCTGGTCCCTTTGCAGAGAAACAGCCCCAAAGCCTGATGTTGCCCCCCCCATGCTTCATAGTAGGTATGGTGTTCTTTGGATACAACTCAGCATTCACTCTCCTCCAAACACGACGACTTGTTTTTCTACCAAACAGTTCTACTTTGGTTTCATCTGACCATATGACATTCTCCCAATACTCTTCTGGAACATCCAAATGCTCTCTAGCAAAGTTAAGATGGCCCCAGATATGTACTGGTTTAAGCATTGGGACACGTCTGGCACTGCAGGATCTGAGTCCCTGGCGGCGTAGTGTGTTACTGACGGTAGCCTTTGTTACGTTAGTCCCAGCTTTCTGCAGGTCACTCACTAGGTCCCCCCGTGTGGTTCTGGGATTTTTGCTCACCGTTCTTGTGATCATTTTGACCCCACGGGGTGAGATCTTGCGTGGAGCCCCTGATGGAGGGAGATTATCAGTGGTCTTGTATGTCTTCCATTTTCTAATTATTGCTCCCACAGGTGATTTCTTCACACCAAGCTGCTTGCCTATTGCAGATTCAGTCTTCCCAGCCTGGTGCAGGGCTACCATTTTGTTTCTGGTCCTTCCACAGCTCTTTGGTCTTCACCATAGTGGAGTTTGGAGTGTGACTGTTTGAGGTTGTGGACAGGAGTCTTTTATACTGATAACAATGTCACATAGGAGCCATTACTACAGGGAATGAGTGGAGGACAGAGGAGCCTCTTAAAGGAGAAGTTACAGGTCTGGGAGAGACAGAAATCTTGCTTGTTTGTAGGTGACCAAATACTTATTTTCCACCATAATTTGCAAATAAATTCTTAAAAAATCAGACAATGTGATTTTCTGGATTAGTTTTCTCATTTTGTCTCTCATAGTTGAGATCTACCTATGATGACAATTACAGGCCGGCCTCATCTTTTTAAGTGGGAGAACTTGCACAATTGGTGGCTGACTAAATACTTTTTTTCCCCACTGTATATAAAATGAGGGGACTATTATTTATAATAATGGGATTATTATTTATAATAGGAGGCTGTTAATAATGGGGGAAACTGTAATTCATTATGGGGGACAATTATTTATGTTTTTGGTTTGCATTTATTTATAACTGGAGTGATTATTATTTATAATAGGGACTGTCGTTAATAATGGGGGACTGTTATTTTTTATATTGGGGGCTTTTATTTGTAATGGAGAGTTTTTACAATGGGGAATTGTTATTGTTAATGGGGTGCTATCATATTTGTTGACAATTATTTATAATGCGGGGCTTTTATTTTTAATTTGGGGACAATTATTTATATTGGGAGTACATTTATTTATAAGGGGGTATTTGTTTTTTATAATCGTGGACTGTTTATAACGGGAGAGTTATTTTTAATTGGGGTGACAATTATTGTTATTGGGGGTGATGCTATTTATATAGCAAACTGTTTATAATGGGGGATTGTTATTTTAAATGGGGGCTATTATTGTAATGCGTGGATTTTTATTTATAATGGGGGGGGTTGTTATTTATAAAAGGGGACTGTTGTTAATAATGGGGTGTTGTTTATTATGGGGACTATTTATATTTGGGGATTTTTATTTATAATGGGGGGATTATTATTTATAATGGGGACTGTTTTTAATGGAGGCAGTTATTTAAAATGGTGTCAATTATTTTTATTGGGGGGCTTTGATTTATAATGGGGGAGTTTAAAATGAGAGATTTTTTTTTATAGTGGGGAACTGTCTTTAATGGGGGCTGTTATTTATAATGGGGCAATTATTTATATTGGGACGTTTTAAAATGGGGGAGTTATTTATAAGACACATAAGACTGACCCCCATAGTCACAAGCTTCAAGAAGGCCCTGAAGACTCACCTATTCAGGAAGGCCTACAACCTGCACTAACACTACTGTCACCACACCACCATCTGTACAGTCTCTACCCCCACCTTCTGTCTCTATTCCTCTTCCCTCATAGACTGTAAGCCCTTGCGGGCAGGGCCCTCTATCCCAATGTGCCATTTGGTCACTGTTAGTAGTATCTGTTTTGTATATTTTGTGTACCGTATGTAAAGAACCATGGAATTAATGGTGCCATATAAATAAACAATAATAATAATAATAATAATAATAAGAAGAAGAAGAAGAATGGGGAATTGTTTCTTTTTAATGAGGTGCTGCTATTCATAATGTGAACAATTATTTATAATGGGGGCTTTTATTTTTAATTTAGGAACAATTATTTATATTGGGGGTACTTTTATTTATAACGGGGTATTATTATTTATAATCGGGATCAGTTTTTTTTTATAATGGGGACTGTTATTTTAAATGGGGGCAATTATTTTTATTGGGGGTGATTCTATTTAGAATGGGGGACTGTTGTTTAAAATGTGGTGCATTATTTCTAATGGGTGGGTTTTTATTTATAATGGGGGATTATTATTATTTATAATGGGGGACTATTATAGAGACAATTATTTATATTTGTGGGTTTTTATTTATAATGGGGGATTGTTATTTATAATAGGGGACTGTTTATAATGGAGTCAGTTATTTAAAATAGTGTCAATTATTTATATTGGGAGCTACTATTGATAATGGGGGGAAATATTTATAATAGGGGTATTGTTATTTATATTGTGGAGAATTATTTATAATAGGGGCTTTTATTTTTAATTGGGGTACATTATTTATATTGGGGGTCATTTTATGTATAATGGGGGGTTATTACTTATAATGGGGGAACTGTTGTTAATATTGGGTGGACTGTTTATTATATGGTATATTATTTATATTGGGGGCTTTAATTTATAATGGAGGGAATATTATTTATAATGGGGCACTGTTGTTTATAATAGGGGCTGGTATTTATAATTGTCCAATTATTTATAATGGGGGTATTGTGTATAATGGGGGAGTTATTTATATTGGGGTTCCATATTTTATAATGTGGACAATAATTTATAATGGATGACTTTTATTTATATTGTGGACTATTTTTAATGGTGGCTTTTTTAAATTTGGGGACAATATTTATATTTTTGGGTCATTTTATTTATAATGTAGGATTATTATTTATAATGGATAGACTGTTATTTATATTGGGGGCTTTTTTATAATGCAAGATTATTATTTATAATGGGGTACTGTTTATAATGGGGGCTATTATTTATAATGGGACAAATATTTATATTGGGGGTCTTTTTTATAATGCTGCAATTATTATTTTTAATGGATAGACTGTTATTTATAAAGGGTGGGTTTTTATTTATAATGGGGGCAATTATTTATATTGGGGGGCTTTTATATAATGCAAGATTATTATTTATAATGGGGTACTGTCTATAATGGGGCTAAAATTTATTATTGGGGAGTCATTTATAATTGGGGATTGTTATTTATAACAGGCTGCTATTATTTAAAATGTGGACAATTATTTATAATGGGGGCCTTTTATTTTTAATTGGGGATAATTATTTATATTAGGGGTCCTTTTATTTATAATGAGGGACTGTTAAAAATTGGAATGGACTGTTATTTAGTATGGGAGACAATAATTTATATTTTTGGGTTGCTTTTATTTATAATGGGAGGGATTTTTATTTATATTGGGGTTGTGTTTATAATGGGGCTGTTATTTATAATGGGGCAATTATTTTTATTGGAGGCTTTTATTTCGATTGGGGAGTTAATTATAATGGGGATTGTTATTTACAATGGGATGCTATTATATATAATGTGGACAATTATGTATAATGGGCACTTTTAATTTTAATTGGGGGACAATTATTTATCTTGGAGTTCCTTTTGTTTTTAATGGGGGTTATTATTTAGAATGGGGGATTGTTATTTATTATGGGGAACAATTATTTATATTGGGGGCTGTTATAATGCCGGATTATTATTTATAATGGGGTAATGTTTATAATGGGGCAATTATTTATAATGTGGAAATTTTATTTATAATGGGGGAGTTGTTTATAATGGGGAGACTGTTATTTATAACGGGGTGCTATTAATTATAATGTGGATAATTATTTATAATGTAGGGCTTTTATTTATAATAAAAATATAATTAATTTAATGGGGTCTGTCTATTTATAATGGGGGATTATTATTTATAATGGGGTACTGTTATTTATAATGGTAGCTACTAATTATTTAAAGTGAGGGGGCTTTTATTATAATGGAGGACTGCTGTTTATAATGGGGGACTATTTTCTTAATTAGTGGACAATTATTTACAATGGATGGGTTTTTAATTATAATGGGGGATTATTATTTGTAATAGGGGACTGTTTATATTGAGGGACTGTTATTTATTATAGCGGATAATTATTTATATTGGAAGGACTTTTATTTATAAATGGAAATTATTATTTATAATGGGGGAGTTATTTATAAATGAGGATTGTTATTTAAAATGGGGTACTACTATTTATAATGTGGACAATTATTTATAATGGGGGATTGTTTTTAAAGGGGGGCTGTTATTTATAATGGGTGCATTTTATTTATAATGGGGGATTTTTATTTATAATGGGGGCTATTATTTAGAATGGGATAAATATTTATATTGAGTTTTTTTAATTTATAATGAGGGAATTATATTTTATAATGGGGGAGTTTTGTTTATAATGAGGGCTGCTATTTATAATGGGGAGCTATTTACAATGTGGATAATTATTTAATTGAGGAAAAATTATTTATATTTTGGCTCATTTTATTTATAATGGGGAATTAATATTTATAATGGGGGATTGTTATTTAAAATGGAAACTATTATTTGTAATGGGGAGATAATTTTTTAAAATGAGGGGGATTTTTTTTTAATGGGGGCTAATATTTGTAATAGGGAGAATATTATTCATAATGGGGTTGTTGTTTATAATGGGTGGACTGTTATTTATTATTGGGGACAATTATTTTAATTTTTGGGTTGTTTTTATTTATAATGGGAGGGAATAATAGATGGTGCAATCCTAGGCACATTGTGATTAAGGAGCAAACTTGCTGTAAGGACATTGAACTATTAGCTGTGAGCATGAGACCTTTCTATCTACCAAGGGAACTATCACATGTCATCGTGATAGCTGCATATGTCCCCCCCTCTGCGAAAGCTGACGCTGCCTGCGAGGTCCTACAAGCCACGCTGAGCCAGTTACAGTCTCAGCACCCCAAGGCCCTCCTTCTTGTGTCTGGCGATTTCAACCACGCCTCTCCATCATCCACACTGCCCAGTTTCACACAGTATGTAACCTGCCACACAAGAGACAACAAAACACTGGACTTGTTCTTTGCCAACGTGAGAGAGGCATATAACTCATCAGCCCTACCGCCCCTGGGAAGATCGGATCACTGGAGTGATTATTATTTATAATAGGGACTGTTGTTAATAATGGGGGACTGTTATTGTTTATATTGGGGGCTTTTATTTGTAATGGAGAGTTTTTACAATGGGGAATTGTTATTGTTAATGGGGTGCTATTATATTTGACAATTATTTATAATGGGGGGCTTTTATTTTTAATTGGGGGACAATTAATTATATTGGGAGTACATTTATTTATAAGGGGGTATTTTTTTATAATCGGGGACTGTTTATAATGGGAGAGTTTTTTTAATGGGGTGACAATTATTGTTATTGGGGGTAATGCTATTTATAGCAAACTGTTTATAATGGGGGATTGTTATTTAAAATGGGGGCTATTATTCTTATGGGTGGGTTTTTATTTATAATGGGGGTTGTTATTTATAAAAGGGGACTGTTTTTAATAATGGGGTGTTGTTTATTATGGGGACTATTTATATTTGGGGATTTTTATTTATAATGGGGGGATTATTATTTATAATGGGGACTGTTTATAATGAAGGCAGTTATTTAAAATGGTGTCAATTATTTTTATTGGCGGGCTTTTATTTATAATGGGGGAGTTTAAAATGAGAGATTATTTTTTATAGCGGGGAACTGTCTTTAATGGGGGCTGTTATTTATAATGGGGCAATTATTTATATTGGGGCGTTTTATAATGGGGGAGTTATTTATAAGACACATAAGACTGTCCCCCACAATCACAAGCTTCAAGAAGGCCCTGAAGACTCACCTATTCAGGAAGGCCTACAACCTCCACTATCACTACTGTCACCACACCACCATCTGTACAGTCTCTACCCCCACCTTCTGTCTCTATCCCTCTTCCCTCATAGATTGTAAGCCCTTGCGGGCAGGGCCCTCTATCCCAATGTGCCATTTGGTCACTGTTAGTAGTATCTGTTTTGTATATCTTGTGTTGTGTACCGTATGTAAAGAACCATGGAATTAATGGTGCCATATAAATAAACAACAATAATAATAATAATAATAATAATAAGAAGAAGAAGAAGAAGAATGGGGAATTGTTTCTTTTTAATGAGGTGCTGCTATTTATAATGTGAACAATTATTTATAATGGGGGCTTTTATTTTTAATTGAGGAACAATTATTTATATTGGGGGTACTTTTATTTATAACGGGGTATTATTATTTATAATCGGGATCAGTTTTTTTATAATGGGGACTGTTATTTTAAATGGGGGGCAATTATTTTTATTGGGGGTGATTCTATTTAGAATGGGGGACTGTTGTTTAAAATGTGGTGCATTATTTCTAATGGGTGGGTTTTTATTTATAATGGGGGATTATTATTATTTATAATGGGGGACTATTATAGAGACAATTATTTATATTTGTGGGTTTTTATTTATAATGGGGGATTGTTATTTATAATAGGGGACTGTTTATAATGGAGTCAGTTATTTAAAATAGTGTCAATTATTTATATTGGGGGCTACTATTGATAATGGGGGAAATATTTATAATAGGGGTATTGTTATTTATATTTTGGAGAATTATTTATAATAGGGGCTTTTATTTTTAATTGGGGGACATTATTTATATTAGGGGTCATTTTATGCATAATGAGGGGTTATTACTTATAATGGGGGAACTGTTGTTAATATTGGGTGGACTGTTTATTATATGGTATATTATTTATATTGGGGGGCTTTAATTTATAATGGAGGGATTATTATTTATAATGGGGCACTGTTGTTTATAATAGGGGCTGGTATTTATAATTATCCAATTATTTATAATGGGGGTATTTGTGTATAATGGGGGAGTTATTTATATTGGGGTTCCATATTTTATAATGTGGACAATAATTTATAATGGAGGACTTTTATTTATGTTGTGGACTATTTTTAATGGTGGCTTTTTTAAATTTGGGGACAATATTTATATTTTTGGGTCATTTTATTTATAATGTAGGATTATTATTTATAATGGGTAGACTGTTATTTATATTGGTGGGCTTTTTTATAATGCAAGATTATTATTTATAATGGGGTACTGTTGATAATGGGGGCTATTATTTATAATGGGACAAATATTTATATTGGGGGTCTTTTTTTATAATACTGCAATTATTATTTTTAATGGGCAGACTGTTATTTATAAAGGATGGGTTTTTATTTATAATGGGGGCAATTATTTATATTGGGGGGCTTTTTATAATGCAAGATTATTATTTATAATGGGGTACTGTCTATAATGGGGCTAAAATTTATTATTGGGGAGTCATTTATAATTGGGGATTGTTATTTATAACAGGCTGCTATTATTTAAAATGTGGACAATTATTTATAATGGGGGCCTTTTATTTTTTATTGGGGATAATTATTTATATTAGGGGTCCTTTTATTTATAATGAGGGACTGTTAAAAATTGGAAGGGACTGTTATTTATTATGGGAGACAATAATGTATATTTTTGGGTTGATTTTATTTATAATGGGAGGGATTTTTATTTATATTGGGGTTGTGTTTATAATGGGGCAATTATTTTAATTGGAGGCTTTTATTTCTAATGGGGAGTTAATTATAATGGGGGATTGTTATTTACAATGGGATGCTATTATATATAATGTGGACAATTATGTATAATGGGCACTTTTAATTTTAATTGAGAGACAATTATTTATCTTGGGGTTCCTTTTGTTTTTAATGGGGTTATTTAGAATGGGGGATTATTTATTATGGGGAACAATTATTTATATTGGGGGCTGTTATAATGCCGGATTATTATTTATAATGGGGTAATGTTTATAATGGGGCAATTATTTATAATGTGGAAATTTTATTTATAATGGGGGAGTTATTTATAATGGGGAGACTGTTATTTATAACGGGGTGCTATTAATTATAATGTGGACAATTATTTATAATGTAAGGCTTTTATTTATAATAAAAATATAATTAATTTAATGGGGTCTGTCTATTTATAATGGGGGATTATTATTTATAATGGGGCACTGTTATTTATAATGGGAGCTACTAATTATTTAAAGTGAGGGGGCTTTTATTATAATGGAGGACTGCTGTTTATAATGGGGGACTGTTTTTAATGGGTGGACAATTATTTACAATGGATGGGTTTTTAATTATAATGGGGGATTATTATTTGTAATAGGGGACTGTTTATATTGGGGGGAATGTTATTTATTATAGCGGATAATTATTTATATTGGAAGGACTTTTATTTATAAATGGGGATTATTATTTATAATGGGGGAGTTATTTATAAATGAGGATTGTTATTTAAAATGGGGTACTACTATTTATAATGTGGACAATTATTTATAATGGGGGATTGTTTTTAAAGTGGGGCTGTTATTTATAATGAGGGACGATTATAACTGGTGCATTTTATTTATAATGAGGGCTGTTATTTATAATGGAGTAATTTATATTGGGGGCTTTTATTTATAATGGGGGATTTTTATTTATAATGGGGGCTATTATTTAGAATGGGATAAATATTTATATTGAGTTTTTTTAATTTATAATGAGGGAATTATATTTTATAATGGGGGAGTTTTGTTTATAATGAGGGCTGCTATTTATAATGGGGTGCTATTTACAATGTGGATAATTATTTAATTGAGGAAAAATTATTTATATTTTGGCTCATTTTTTTTATAATGGGGTATTAATATTTATAATGGGGGATTGTTATTTAAAATGGAAACTATTATTTGTAATGGGGAGAATTTTTAAAAATGAGGGGGATTTTTTTTTAATGAGGGCTAATATTTGTAATAGGGGGAATATTATTCATAATGGGGTTGTTGTTTATAATGGGTGGACTGTTATTTATTATTGGGGACAATTATTTTAATTTTTGGGTTGTTTTTATTTATAATGGGGGGAGTATTATTTATAATAGGAAAATGTTGTTTATAATGGAGGCAGTTATTTATAATGGTGACAATTAGGGGGAGTTATTTATAATGGGGAGACTGTTATTTATAATGGGGTGCTATTAATTATAATGTGGACAATTATTTATAATGGAGGGCTTTTATTTATAATAGGAATAATTATTTTTAACAGGGGTCAGTCTATTTATAATGGGAGCTATTATATTTAATGGGTAGACAATTATTTAAAATGAGAGGTTTTTATTATAATGGAGGACTGCTGTTTATAAGGGGGGCTGTTATTTATTATAGCGGATAATTATTTACATTGGGGGAGCTTTTATTTATAAAGGGGGATTACTATTTATAATGGGGGAGTTATTTATAAATGAGGATTATTTATAATGGGGTACTAGTATTAATAATGTGGTCAATTATTTATAATGGGGGATTGTTTTTAAAAGAGGACTGTTATTTATAATGGGGATGATTGTAATAGATGGATTTTATTTAAAAAGGGGGAATTATTATTTATAATGGGGACTGTTGTTAATATTGGTTTGACTGTTGTTTATTATGTGGGACAATATTTATATTTTTGGGGAGATTTTATTTATAACAGGGGATTAATATTTATAATGGGACACTGCTGTTTATAATGAGGGCTGTTATTTATAATGTGGTAATTATTTATATTGGGGGCTTTTATTTATAATGTAGAGTTATATATACTTGGAGGATTGTTATTTATAATGGGACAATTATTCTTAATAGGAGTTTTTTTTTTTAATTGGGGACAATTATTTATGTTTGGGGTCATTTTATTTATAATGGGGACTGTTCTTTAGAATGGGAGATATTATTTGTAATGGAGACAATTATTTATAATGAGGGGGCTTTTATTTATAATTTGAGCTATTATTTATTATGTAGAAACAATTATATAAAATGAGGGGACTATTATTTATAATAATGGATTATTATTTATAATGGGAGGCTGTTGTTAATAATGGGGGAAACTGTAATTCATTATGGGGGACAATTGTTTATGTTTTTGATTTGCATTTATTTATAACTGGAGTGATTATTATTTATAATAGGGACTGTTGTTAATAATGGGGGACTGTTATTTTTTATATTGGGGGCTTTTATTTGTAATGGAGAGTTTTTACAATGGGGAATAGTTATTGTTAATGGGGTGCTATTATATTTGTTGACAATTATTTATAATGCGAGGCTTTTATTTTTAATTGGGAGACAATTATTTATATTGGGAGTACATTTATTTATAAGGGGGTATTTGTTTTTTATAATCGTGGACTGTTTATAATGGGAGAGTTATTTTTAATGGGGTGACAATTATTGTTATTGGGGGTGATGCTATTTATATAGGAAACTGTTTATAATGGGGGATTGTTATTTAAAATGGGGGCTATTATTCTAATGGGCGGATTTTTATTTATAATTGGGGTTGTTATTTATAAAAGGGGACTGTTGTTAATAATGGGGTGTTGTTTATTATGAGGACTATTTATATTTGGGGATTTTTATTTATAATGGGGGATTATTATTTATAATGGGGACTGTTTATAATGGAGGCAGTTATTTAAAATGGTGTCAATTATTTTTATTGGGGGGCTTTGATTTATAATGGGGGAGTTTAAAATGAGAGATTATTTTTTATAGTGGGGAACTGTCTTTAATGGGGGCTGTTATTTATAATGCGGCAATTATTTATATTGGGGCGTTTTATAATGGGGGAGTTATTTATAAGACACATAAGACTGTCCCCCACAATCACAAGCTTCACAAAGGCCCTGAAGGCTCACCTATTCAGGAAGGCCTACAACCTCCACTAACACTACTGTCACCACACCACCATCTGTACAGTCTCTACCCCCACCTTCTGTCTCTATCCCTCTTCCCTCATAGATTGTAAGCCCTTGCGGGCAGGGCCCTCTATCCCAATGTGCCATTTGGTCACTGTTAGTAGTATCTGTTTTGTATATCTTGTGTATCGTATGTAAAGAACCATGGAATTAATGGTGCCATATAAATAAACAACAATAATAATAATAATAAGAAGGAGAAGAAGAAGAAGAAGAAGAAGAAGAATGGGGAATTGTTTCTTTTTAATGAGGTGCTGCTATTTATAATATGAACAATTATTTATAATGGGGGCTTTTATTTTTAATTGAGGAACAATTACTTATATTGGGGGTACTTTTATTTATAACGGGGTATTATTATTTATAATCGGGATCAGTTTTTTTTTATAATGGGGACTGTTATTTTAAATGGGCAATTATTTTTATTGGGGGTGATTCTATTTAGAATGGGGGACTGTTGTTTAAAATGTGGTGCATTATTTCTAATGGGTGGGTTTTTATTTATAATGGGGGGATTATTATTATTTATAATGGGGGACTATTATAGAGACAATTATTTATATTTGTGGGTTTTTATTTATAATGGGGGATTGTTATTTATAATAGGGGACTGTTTATAATGGAGTCAGTTATTTAAAATAGTGTCAATTATTTATATTGGGGGCTACTATTGATAATGGGGGAAATATTTATAATAGGGGTATTGTTATTTATATTGTGGATAATTATTTATTATAGGGGATTTTATTTTTAATTGGGGTACATTATTTATATTGGGGGTCATTTTATGTATAATGGGGGGTTATTACTTATAATGGGGGAACTGTTGTTAATATTGGGTGGACTGTTTATTATATGGTATATTATTTATATTGGGGGGCTTTAATTTATAATGGAGGGATTATTATTTATAATGGGGCACTGTTGTTTATAATAGGGGCTGGTATTTATAATTATCCAATTATTTATAATGGGGGTATTTGTGTATAATGGGGGAGTTATTTATATTGGGGTTCCATATTTTATAATGTGGACAATAATTTATAATGGAGGACTTTTATTTATATTGTGGACTATTTTTAATGGTGGCTTTTTTAAATTTGGGGACAATATTTATATTTTTGGGTCATTTTATTTATAATGTAGGCTTATTATTTATAATGGGTAGACTGTTATTTATATTGGGGGGCTTTTTTATAATGCAAGATTATTATTTATAATGGGGTACTGTTTATAATGGGGGCTATTATTTATAATGGGACAAATATTTATATTGGGGGTCTTTTTTATAATGCTGCAATTATTATTTTTAATGGGTAGACTGTTATTTATAAAGGATGGGTTTTTATTTATAATGGGGGCAATTATTTATATTGGGGGGCTTTTTTATAATGCAAGATTATTATTTATAATGGGGTATTGTCTATAATGGGGCTAAAATTTATTATTGGGGAGTCATTTATAATTGGGGATTGTTATTTATAACAGGCTGCTATTATTTAAAATGTGGACAATTATTTATAATGGGGGCCTTTTATTTTTTATTGGGGATAATTATTTATATTAGGGGTCCTTTTATTTATAATGAGGGACTGTTAAAAATCGGAAGGGACTGTTATTTATTATGGGAGACAATAATGTATATTTTTGGGTTGATTTTATTTATAATGAGAGGGATTTTTATTTATATTGGGGTTGTGTTTATAATTGGGCTGTTATTTATAATGGGGCAATTATTTTTATTGGAGGCTTTTATTTCTAATGGGGAGTTAATTTTAATGGGGGATTGTTATTTACAATGGGATGCTATTATATATAATGTGGACAATTTTGTATAATGGGCACTTTTAATTTTAATTGGGGACAATTATTTATCTTGGGGTTCCTTTTGTTTTTAATGGGGGTTATTATTTAGAATGGGAGATTGTTATTTATTATGGGGAACAATTATTTATATTGGGGGCTGTTATAATGCCGGATTATTATTTATAATGGGATAATGTTTATAATGGGGCAATTATTTATAATGTGGAAATTTTATTTATAATGGGGGAGTTATTATTTATAAAGGGGGACTGTTGTCTATAATGGGGGCTGTAATTTTTATTGGGGAAATTATATTGGGGGCTCTTATTTATGATTGGGGAGTCATTTACAATTGGGGATTGTTATTTATAACGGGATGCTATTATTTAAAATGTGTACAATTATTTATAATGGGGGACTTTTAATTTTAATTGGGGGACAATTATTTATATTGGGGGTCCTTTTATTTATAATGTTGAACTGTTGTTAAAAATTGAAAGGGACTGTTATTTAGTATGGGAGACAATCATTTATATTTTTGGGTTGCTTTTACTTATAATGGGAGGGATTTTTATTTATATTGGGGACTTTTATTTCTAATGGGGAGTTAATTATAATGGGGGATTGTTATTTACAATGTGATGCTATTATTTATAATGTGGACAATTATGTATAATGGGCACTTTTACTTTTAATTGGGGGACAATTATTTATCTTGGGGTTCCTTTTGTTTATAACAGGGAGTTATTATTTATAATGGGGGGATTATTTATTATGGGGAACAATTATTTATATTGGGGGGCTGTTATAATGCGGGATTATTTTTTATAATGGGGTACTGTTGTTTATAATGGGGCAATTATTTATAATGTGGAATTTTTATGTATAATGAGGGAGTTATTTATAATGGGTAGGCTGTTATTTATAATGGGGTGCTATTCATTATAATGTGGAAATTATTTATAATGGAGGGCTTTTAATTATAATAGGAATAATTATTTTTAATGGGATTCTGTCTATTTATAATGGGGATTATTCTTTATAATGGGGTACTGTTATTTATAATGGGAGCTATAATTTTTACTGGGTAGACATTTATTTAAAATGAGGGGGCTTTTATTATAATGGAGGACTGCTGTTTATAATTTGGGGCTATTTTCTTAATGGGTCGGTAATTATTTATAATGGGTGGATTTTTATTATAATGGAGGATTATTATTTATAATAGGGGACTGTTATTTATTATAGCGGATGATTATTTATATTGTTGGAGCTTTTATATTTAAAGGGGATTATTATTTTTAATGGGGGAGTTATTTATAAATGAGGATTATTTATAATGGGGTTCTACTATTTATAATGTGGTCAATTATTTATAATGAGGGATTGTTTTTAAAGGGGGACTGTTATTTATAATGGGGGACGATTATTTATAATGGGTGGATTTTATTTATAAAGGGGGACTGTTGTTAATATTGGGGGGCTATTTTTAATGGGTGGACAGTTATTTATAATGGGTGGGTTTTTATTTAAAATGAGGGATTATTATTTATAGTGGGAGACTGTTTATAATGGAGGCTGTTATTTATAAGGGGGTAATTATTTATATTGGTGCACTTTTATTTGTAATGGTGGAGTTATTTATAATGGGTGTTTTTTTTTTTTTTTTTTTTAATGTGGTGGTATTATTTCTAATATGGACAATTATTTATAATAGGGGGCTTTTAACCACTTCCATTCCAGATGCTTTACCCACCTTCTAGACAGACACATTTTCTAGTTTTTTTGTATGTGCGGTTTTGGAGGGCTATCAAATTTTTATCGTTTGCGTTATTCAACTAATTTCTTTTTTTTTTTTTATTGACACATAGGGCTTTTTTTTTCATTGTTCTTATATTTGCATGTGTCCCAATTTTTTTTTATATCTGGGAAAATATAAACAAAAAGGAGGGGAAAATGTGTCCGTTTTCAGTTTTCATTTTTTTTTCATTTAATAACAGTGCTACTAAAAAACTTTATAAAATAGTTTTTCCTCTCCATTACGGTAATTTTTATTTTTTATGTTGTCGACGGGGGTGGGGCTATAACCTTTAATAAGGGCGTTTTATTGGCGTATTATTTTATTTACATTTTGTTTTTCGTACTTTTCTATACATTTTTTTTTTTAACCTTGTGCCCCCATAAGGTCATAATAGACCTTATGGAGACATATCTTGGGACATCTGATCACTTTGGGGACATCTGATCACTTTTTTTGTGGGGGGAGGCTGATTTCCCCTGTAACTGGGGCTGGAACATTTAGCCTCAGTTGCAGGCGGAATACAGCCTCCTGCATGTTACTTACGCATAACTATAGAGCCGATCTGGGTTCTGTAGGACCCAGCAGCTCTAACACACGCTGATCCCTGCAGATCACGTGACCGCCGGGTCAGAGAGGAGCCGCAAGATGGCGTTCCCCACAGCGATCGGGAAGGCAGGGAAGGTTACAGCTGGCTCCCCTTTACAGCAGCTGCACGATTTTGTGCAGCTGCTGTGTTCTGCTTGGACGTACCAATACATCCTTCCAGAACTAGGCAACCACCTTCCGGACGTATATAGTCTAAGGGCAGTACGGAAGTGGTTAATTAAAATATGGGCAATTATTTATAATGTGGATTATTATTTATAATGGGGTATTGTTATTTATAATAGATCTATTATTTCCAATGGGGGAGGCAATTATTTTATTTATAATATAGGACTGCTGTTGGTAATGGGGGGCTACTTTTTTAATGGGTCGACAATTATTTATAATGGGTGGGTTTTTATTTATAATGCGGGATTTTTGTTTATAATGGGGGATTATTATTTACAATGTTATTTAATATGGGGAACAATTATTATATTTTGGGGCTTTTATTTATAATGGGGGATTATTATTTATAAAGGGGGTCTGTTGTCTATAATGGGGGCTGTAATTTTTAATGGGGGCAATTACTTATATTGGGGGTGTCTTATTTATGATTGGGGAGTCATTTATAATTGGGGATTGTTATTTATAACAGGCTGCTATTATTTAAAATGTGGACAATTATTTATAATGGGGGACTTTTATTTTTAATTGGGGGACTTATTTATATTGGGGGTCATTTTATTTATAATGGGGAACTGTTGTTAAAAATTGGAAGTGATTGTTATTTAGTATGGTAGACAATCATTTATATTTTTGGGTTGCTTTTATTTATAATGGGAAGGATTTCTATTTATATTGGGGTACTGTTTATAATGGGGGCTGTGATTTATAATGGGGCAATTATTTATATTGGAGGCTTTTGTTTCTAATGGGGAGTTAATTATAATGGGGGATTGTTATTTACAATGGGATTCTATTATTTATAATGTGGACAAATATGTATAACGGGCACTTTTGCTTTTAATTGGGGGACAATTATTTATCTTGGGGTTCCTTTTGTTTAAAACAAGGGGTTATTATTTATAATGTGGGATTGTTATTTATTATGGGGCAATTATTTATAATGTGGAAATTTTATTTATAATGGTGGAGTTATTCATAATGGGGTGCTATTAATTATAATATGGACAATTATTTATAATGGAGGGCTTTTTTTTTATAATAGGAATAATTATTTTTAAAGGGGGTACTGTTATTTATAATGGGAGCTATAAATTTTAATGGGTAGAAAATTATTTAAAACGAGGGAGCTTTTATTATAATGGAGGACTGCTCTTTATAATGGGGAGCTATTTTCTTAATGGGTGTACAATATTTATAATGGATGGGTTTTTAATTATAATGGGGGATTATTATTTATAATAGGGGACTGTTGTTTATAATGGGGAACTGTTATTTATTTGGCAGATAATTATTTATATTGGGGGAGCTTTTATTTATAAAGGGGGATTATTATTTATAATGGGGGAGTTATTTTTAAATGAGGATTATTTATAATGGGGTACTACTATTTATAATTTGGTCAATTATTTATAATGAGGGATTGTTTTTAAAGGGGGTCTGTTATTTATAATGGGGGGATGATAATTTATAATGGCTGCATTTTATTTATAATGAGGGCTGTTATTTGTAATGGGGTAATTATTTATATTGGTTTTTTTTTATTTATAATGGGGAGTTATACAGTATATAATTGGAGGATTGTTATTTATAATAGGACAATTATTCATAATGGGCGGTTTTTATTTTTAATTGGGGATAATTATTTATGTTTGGGGTCATTTTATTTATAATGAGGACTGTTATTAATAATGGGAGATATTATTTGTAATGGGGACAATTATTTATAATGAGGGGGCTTTTATGTATAATGTGGACTATTTATTATGTAGAAACAATTATTTTAAATGAGGGGATATTATTTATAATAATGGGATTATTATTTATAATGGAAGGCTGTTGTTAATAATGGGGGGATCTGTTATTTATTATGGTGGACAATTATTTATGTTTTTGGGTTGCATTTATAATGGGAGTGATTATTATTTATAATGGGGACTGTCGTTAATAATGGGGGATTGTTATTTATATTTTTTTATATTGGGGGCTTTTATTTGTAATGGAGAGTTTTTATAATGGGGAATTGTTATTGTTAATGGGGTGCTATTATAATGTTGACAATTATTTATAATGGGGGGCTTTTATTTTTAATTGGTGCGCAATTTATATTGGGAGTACTTATACTGTATTTATAAGGGGGTATTATTTTTTATAATCGGGGACTGTTTATTATTATTATTATTATTATTATTATTATTATTATTATTATTATTGTTTTTTTATATAGCACCATTAATTCCATGGTGCTTTACATTTGCGGATTTACATACCGTACACCAGATATACAAAACAGATAATACTAACAGAGACCAACTGGCACAGTGGGATAGAGGGCCCTGCCCGCAAGGGCATTCAATCTATGAGGGAAGACGGATAGAGACAGAAGGTGGGGGTAGAGACTGTACAGGTAGTGGTATGGCGACAGTAGTGTTATTGGAGGTTGTAGGCCTTCCTGAATTAGTGAGTCTTCAGGGCCTTCTTGAAGCTTGTGACTATGGGGGTCAGTCTTATGTGTCTTGGTAATGAGTTCCAGAGTATGGGGGATGCACTGGAGAAGTCTTGGAGACGATTGTGTGAAGGTGTTGTGGGTTTGAATATGTGGCTTGAAGGATAGGTCAGAGTCTAAGATTATCCCAAGGCAGCGGGCTTGTGGGACTGGGGTGAGAGTGGTTCCATTAATTTTGATAGATGGGTCAGGTAGGGGGGTTGTGTGTGGAGGGGTGAAGATTATGAACTCTGTTTTCTCCATGTTGAGTTTGAGAAAGTGGGAGGAGAGAAAGGAGGCTACGGCTGCGAGACATTCTGGGACTCTGGACAACAGGGAGGTAATGTCTGGTCCAGAGAGATATATTTGGGTCGTCAGCATAGCAATGGGAATGGAAACCATGGGATTCTATGAGTTGGCCAAGGCCTAGAGTGTAGATGGAGAACAGGAGGGGTCCTAGGACGGAGCCTTGGGGGACACCTACAGAAAGAGGGCGTGATGGGGAAGTGGTGTGCGAGTGGGAGACGCTGAATGTGCGCTTGGTGAGGTATGAGGAGATCCAGGAAAGGGCCAGGTCAGAGATGCCAAGGGATGAGAGAGTTTCTAGCAGGAGGGAATGGTCGACTGTGTCAATGGCAGAGGAGAGTTCGAGCAGGAGGAGGACAGAGGAGAGATCGAGGAGGAGGAGGACAGAGTAGTGACGTTTGGCTTTGGCAGTTAGAAGGTCATTAGTGACCTTAGTTAGGTCAGTTTCTGTTGAGTGATGGGGTCTGAAGCCTGACTGTAGTCTGTCAAAGAGCATATTGGACGAGAGATAGGAGGACAGTTCGGAGTGGACGTGTTGCTCCAGCAGGTTAGAGGTGTACGGGAGCAGTGAGATGGGGCGATAGTTGGCTGGAGAGGATGGGTCCAGGGAGGGTTTCTTAAGTATAGGTGTGACAGTAGCATGTTTGAGGGCAGAAGGGAAGGATCCATTGGTTAGGAATAGGTTACAGAGATGGGTTAGGGCAGGAGTAATGACTTCAGAGAGTTTGGGGATGAGATGTGACTGGATTGGGTCGAGTGCACAGGAGGTGAGGTGGGATTTAGAGATTAGGGTGGAGAGCTTTTCATCAGTGATGGTGGATAAACAGGTTAAAGATGATGAGCACCGAGCAGTTGGATAGAGTGGTTGTCGGGGGTGTAGGGTGACACTGTCTCTGATGGTGTCAGTTTTGCTTTTGAAATAAGAGGCAAAGTCGTCGGCTGTGATAAGTGATGTCGGAGGGGGCGCAGGAGGACGGAGAAGGGAGTTGAAGGTAGTGAATAGCTGGGGTTGCGGTATAGGGCAGATATTAGTGTGGTGAAGTAGACCTGCTTTGCAGAGGTGAGTGCGTTCTTGAATGTGAGTACTGCCTCTTTATACCTAAGGAAGTCTTCCTGGGAGTGGCTTTTCTTCCAGAGGCGTTCTGCAACCCGTGAGGCACGTCTCACTTTTTTAGTCAGCTCAGTGTGCCACGGCTGCCTATTGATCGGCCGGGTTCTGGTGTTAGTAAGAGGGGCCACAGAGTCAAGGGCTGAAGTAATGGTGGTATTGTAGAAGTCAGCGGCGGTATCTGCTTCCTGGAGTGAGGATATGTCAGCGAGCAGTCGGAGAGAGTCTGAGAGCGTGCAGATGTCAAGGCGATGTTGGTTTAGGGGTTGAGGGTTCAATTACAGAGGAAAGTGCCCAGAATGTCAGCAGGATGTGGTCAGAGTGCGTGGACGGAGAGTTAGAGAGGTTGGCTAGAGAGCAGAGGTGGGTGAATATGAGGTCCAGCGTGTGCCCCTTTGTGTGGGTGGCAGAGAAGGACCATTGAGAGAGACCAAAGGAGGTAGTGAGTGATAGGAGACTGGAAGCGGGAGGGGGGTTGTGTTAATGGGGATGTTGAAATCACCCATGATGATGGTGGGGGTGTCTGTGGATAGGAAGTGCATTAGCCAGGTGGTGAAGTGGTCGATACAGGCAGCGGTAGGTCCTGGCGGTTGATATATGACGGCCAGTTGAAGGTTGGAGGGTGAGTAAATGCGAACAGAGTGCACTTCAAAGGAGGGGAGGGTGAGAGCAGGTAGTGGTTGGATTGGGGCAAAGGACCAATTGTCAGACAGGAGTACGCCTACGCCACCGCCAGGTTTATTGTTGGGGCAGGGAGTGTGCGAGAATTGCAGACCTCCATAGGAGAGGGCAGCAGGGGAGGAGGTGTCTGAGGGTGTCAGCCATATTTCTGTGATACCAAGAAATGATAATTTATGAGAAAAGAAGAGGTCATGGATCTAGTCAAGTTTGTTGCGTACAGAGTGAGCGTTCCATAGTGCACCGGGGAGTGTGTGGGGAGGGGCAGGAGTGGGTGAGATAGGTGTAAAATTTAGGAGGTTACGTGCGCTGGTGCCGGTTGTGCGGAAAGATCTGACAGCAGGGAGGTGTTGAGGTGGTCCAGGATTAGGAGATGTCGCCAGAAGCGAGGAGTAGCAGGGAAAGGGATAGCAGGTGTAAGGAGGAGAGAGTGCGGGGAGGTTGTGTGCGTCTGGGGCGGAAAGCTTGTAGGTGTGTGAGTAGCTGTGCAGAGAAGGTTACTGTTTACAATGTTTACAATGTTACTGTTTACAATGGGGGACTGTTATTTTTAATGGGGTGACAATTATTGTTATTGGTATTATGCTATTTATATAGGAAACTGTTGTTTATAATGGGGGACTGTTATTTGAAATGGGGGCTATTATTCTAATGGGTGGGTTTTTATTTATAATAGGGGGATTATTATTATTTATAAAAGGGGACTGTTGTTAATAATGGGGGGCTGTTATTTATTATGGGGACTATTGATATTTGGGAAATTTTATTTATAATGGGGGGATTATTATTTATAATGGGGAATGTTTATAATGGAGGCAGTTATTTAAAACAGTGTCAATTATTTTTATTGGGGGGACATTTATTTATAATGGGGGAGTTTATTTAAAATGAGGGATTATTATTTATAGTGGGGTGAACTGTTTTTAATGGGGGCTGTTATTTATAATGGGGGAGTTATATATAATGGGGGATTGTTTTTTTTTATAATGGTGTGCTATTATTTATAATGTGAACAATTATTTATAATTTGGGGCTTTTATTTTTAACTAGTAGAATACCCGCGGCTATGCTTGCGGAAAATATGTTAAATTGTTGGTTATGCTAGCTAAAGTAAAATTTTCAGTGTCGCACTGAAATTGACATTTTCAGAGTGCTACAACTATTTTTAGAACTATTTTTTATGAAAAATTTAAATTTATGCAGCGTACACAAACATATAAAATATTTACACCCAATTAACAACATAGTGCAACCCTTCCCCCCTCCCTCCAGTGTAATCTATAAGTAGTTCACGGACAAAAGAGTAAAATTGGTTTACAGTTAAACAACTATCTATTGTAGTGCTTTTTGGTAAACAATGTTTCTGGTTTTACCTTCAGGTGCATATATGAAAAGATTTTTGGGGTTACCCACTCTAGAGCAAGCAACGTACAACTGTCCATGTGAAAAACATGGGCTCTCCAAATTAATGCCGGCTACTGTAAGTGATTGACCTTGTGCTTTGTTTATAGTTATAGCAAATGCAAGTCGGATTGGGAACTGATGGGCATGTCGCTTGGTAGCAAAGGAATATGCGGAATGAAAACATCTGCTCCCTTAGAGTTTTCCATAAGAATAGTGGATTCAATAACATTGGGCATGAGACTTTTAATGCACAATCTTGTGCCGTTACACATTTTTGGTGGGTCAAGGTTCCGAAGCAAAATTATTGTGGCTCCTATTTTTAAAGTGAGCTTATGCGGTGGCATTCCAGGAGGCTCCAAAGAATTCAGGAACTCCAATGGATACATTACAGCTTGTTCACTCTCCATTACATCCCCTTGTCACTGTCATCGGCCTAGGTGTAGAGGACGACCCATTGTCTTAGGGCCAATATGTTAAAAGTGCTGTTTTCTTGGTGTCTGGCCTAGTGGATAGACTGTCTCCTTCTTTTGTTTTAGGGTCCCCCTGGGATCTAAGTTTGGTTTTTGATGCCATGTTAGCAGACCCCTTTAAATCTCTGGATTAACTCTCTCTTTTTCTCTTCTCCTTGAGCTTGGCCTTCCTTTTGGGGGTGAGATTAAATTTTTTTCAGTGAATCATCTCTTCACTGTTATGCTGGAGGGCGGGGTCTTTCTTTCTCTCGATCCTGTCTTTTTACTGAAGGTTTTTCAGGCTTTTATGTCCCAGAACGTAGTCTGCCCACTTTTTGCTCCAATCCTAGCTCAGAGAGGGTAAAGTTACTTCATTCACCGGTTGTTAGGTGCTGCTTGCTGAAATACCTGAAGGTTTCAGAACCTAGGAGGAAGACTTGACAGGCTTGTAGTTCAGGCCAGTGACCCTACAAACAGGAAGGTTGCCTCTTCCCATAGCCAGGTGGATTAAGAATCATCTATGTTTAGCCTATTCCTCATCGGGTTGTCCTGTCCTGCTGGTTTGTTGCCCACTTGACTAGGTCTATGTCTGCTTCCTGGGCAGAGAGGGCTAGAGCGTCATTACAGCAAATGTCTTCGTCTTATACTTTCTTCAGACATTATAGGCTGCAGTAGCCATCCAGTGATGGGTTGTCCTTAAGAAGGAAGGTATTAAAGGTGGTGCCCTTGTATTTATGCTAGTCTATTCTCTCCAGTGGTCATTGACCAAGGGGAAAGCTTGGATTACTTACTGGTAATCTCTTATCGACATCACCAACATTCAGGTCATTTTCAAAGAACATAAAAAAAGCAAGTCATACTGTAATCATAAAATGGTAAAATTCCATGGGTCTTGCTGGAACTGGAGGAGAAAGTGGTGGTCTCCCTACTTCCCTGTTTCCTGTCCTAGGGAGGTCTCTCTAGGGGGACTGTCATTGACTCAAGGAAAAAAGTAATCCAAGCTTTTCCTTCACCCCGTCATTTATCAACCCCCCGTGACACATTTGGCACTCCCCTCCACCCCCTGTCTCTCATTTACCACTTCCTCTCACTCCCCTTCACCTACTGTCACTCATTTAATACTTCCTGTCACTCCCCTCCATCCCATCACTCATTTACCAATTACTGTCACTCCCCCTCCTTTCCGTTGTCACTCATTTACCACTTCCTGTCACTCCTCTTCACCCCTGTCACTCATTTACTACTCCCTGTCACCCCTTCACCCCTTGTGACTCATTTAATACTACCTGTCACTCCCCTCCATCCTGTCACTCATTTACCACTTCCTGTCACTCCCCTTCACCCCTGTCACTCATTTAATACTCCCTGTCACCCCTTCACCCCCTGTGACTCATTTAATAATACCTGTCACTACCCTTCATCCTGTCACTCATTTACCACTTCCTGTCACTCCCCATTGAGCCTCTTACCCCTCCCCTCAGTTAAGTCTCCGCTGTCGGCCATATTGAAAGGATACACAGACAGGCCAGGAATCAATACACAATTTATTGATAAATATAAACCTTTACTTGATTTTCTACCTTTACATAATTTTATTATAATTAATCTCAACATTATGGGACAAAACAGAAAATCATAAGAGATTTACAGGAGCCGAGGCTTTGTGTCCGCAGAGTTGGCCAGCGGGTTGTCAGATGACAGGACTGCCTTGTGCTCACAGTTGTCGCCAGTGTCAGGATGAGGTATAGATTATAGTGATTGGTGCCGTGTCTATCTATTATAATACCGCCATTATATACATCTGTTATATAAATACATATTACAGGCAGAGCAAGGTGAAACAGACACTACACGATCACTGGCCCAGGGATGACAGTAAAGAACCCACAGCATCTGCCAGCTGCTTCTTGAGCTCTGTGAGCGCTGAACTAATGGCTTCAGAGGACTTGTTAAGGAGGTTATTGGCCAAGTCTGACAGTTTCTGAGCCAAGTCATCTGGGACAATATTTATGAGGACATTAATTATGTGCTTGAGTTGTTCACGTGGAGACTGGGTGGTAATTATTGTACCAGTTGTCTCTGGGGTAGTTGTGATTGACTCTGCTGGTGTTGTTGCTTCTGAAGTAGTTGTCTGTGGGGTAGTTGTGTTTGTCTCAGGAGGTGTGGTTGTGTCTGGTGGTGTTGTCTCTGGGGTAGTTGTGGTTGTCTCTGCTGGTGTTGTCTCTGGGATAGTTGTGGTTATATCAGGAGCTGTGGTTGTGTCTAGTGGTGTTGTCTCTGCTGCTGTTGTCTCTAGGGTAGTTGTGGTTGCATCAGGAGCTGTGGTTGTGTCTGGTGGTGTTGTCTCTGGGATACTTGTGGTTATCTCAGGAGTTGTGGTTGTCTCTGCTGGTGTTGTCTCTGGGGTAGTTGTGGTTGTCTCTGCTGGTGTTGTCTCTGGGATAGTTGTGGTTTTCTCTGCTGGTGTTGTCTCTGGGGTAGTTGTGGTTGTGTCTGGTGGTGTTGTCTCTGGGGTAGTTATGGTTGTGTCTGGTGGTGTTGTCTCTGGGGTAGTTGTGGTTGTCTCTACTGGTGTTGTCTCTGGGGTAGTTGTGGTTGTCTCTGCTGGTGTTGTCTCTGGGGTAGTTGTGGTTGTGTCTGGTGGTGTTGTCTCTGGGGTAGTTGTGGTTGTGTCTGGTGGTGTTGTCTCTGGGGTAGTTGTGGTAGTCTCTGCTGGTGTTGTTGCCTCTGAGGTAGTTGTCTCTTGGGTTGTTGTTGTTTCTTGGGTAGAAGTGGTTCTAGTTGGTGTTGTAGTTGGTAAAGTTGTTGTAGTTAGTACAGTTGTTGTGGTTGGTGTTGTGATTGTGGTTGGTGTTGTAGTTGGTAAAGTTGTAGTTAGTACAGTTGGTGTTGTGGTTGGTATTGTAGTTGTAGTTGGTACGGTTGTTGTTGTTGCGGTTGTTGTAGTTGGGAATTTAATGTCAGGATCTAAAATAAAATAAACATATCATATCTATGGAGTAGATTAAATACAAGATTCATCACAATATTATGAGCACTATTCATGAGGCACTGAGTTTATTGATGAGGGTGCTATAATATTAAAGGGAGCATACTGCCTGGCACTATTCATGGGGGCACTGTGACTAGTATTATTTATGAGAACATACTGCCTGGCACTATTCATGGGGGCACTGTGACTAGTATTATTTATGAGAACATACTGCCTGGCACTATTCATGGGGGCACTGTGACTAGTATTATTTATGAGAACATACTGCCTGGCACTATTCATGGGGTACTGTGACTAGTATTATTTATGAGAACATACTGCCCGGTACTATTCATGGGGGTACTGTGACTAGTATTATTTATGAGAACATACTGCCTGGTACTATTCATGGGGTACTGTGACTAGTATTATTTATGAGAACATACTGCCCGGTACTATTCATGGGGGCACTGTGACTAGTATTATTTATGAGAACATACTGCCCGGTACTATTCATGGGGGCACTGTGACTAGTATTATTTATGAGAACATACTGCCTGGTACTATTCATGGGGTACTGTGACTAGTATTATTTATGAGAACATACTGCCTGGCACTATTCATGGGGGCACTGTGACTAGTATTATTTATGAGAACATACTGCCCGGTACTATTCATGGGGGCACTGTGACTAGTATTATTTATGAGAACATACTGCCTGGCACTATTCATGGGGGCACTGTGACTAGTCTTATTTATGAGAACATACTGCCTGGCACTATTCATGGGGGCACTGTGACTAGTATTATTTATAAGAACATACTGCCCGGTACTATTCATGGGGGCACTGTGACTAGTATTATTTATGAGAACATACTGCCCGGTACTATTCATGGGGTACTGTGACTAGCTTTATCTATGGGCTACTGTGACTAGTTATGCCTATAAGGGCACTATGACTGGTCCTATTTATGGGGAACATACTAGCAGACACTATTCGCTGGAGGTTCCCCCTCTGGTTTCTGGTAGATCTAGTCTAGATCCTTAGGTTGCTTAGAAATCTTATTTTTTCCCAGCGGCTTTCTCGATTTTTTTGATTTGACTTTTTCTGAGTATTTTTACCATTCAGGATGATCTGAAATACTCTGAAGGTTATAGAATGAAAGGTGTGAAGAGCTGCCAGTCCCCGCACTCCAGTGACATCCCTCGATGTCCCTTTTTCATGGTCTTAGGTTGTCCATAGTTGGAGCACTTTGACCAGCATGAAGTGGACACTCTCCACCATCAGTCTATCCTTGTGCATATTCCTAATAGTTGGCATTTTGTGTACTATTAGTACAAGAATCTCCACATTTGACAGATATGGTGCAGCAATAGAAACCATCAGACAATGAGTAAGAAGAGACTTCTCTGCTGCTCTGGACAGGTGCCCGGATTGGCAGGTGCAGGTGCGCTGAGCTCTTACCTGTGCAGTAGACGTCAAACTTGAGCATTCCTGAAAACTTGTACACGTAGTATCCTCGGGGGCAGGCCTTCACTGGGATTGTGCCAGCCTTCACAGGTCCACTCAGGGAGTTGCTGAGTAAGGGCACCAACTGGATCCCATCACCAATGTCTGGATGCTTTCCACCAAGAGAAAACGGTTCCAGGGACCCACATTTCAGTGACCCTACAGCTCCCTCTTGCAGGCTGGCTGTATATTTACCAGTATAACGGAACCAGCCAATGTTGTATCTGTCAGTAGCCAATCTGCCAGTGGAATTAATGGTGGACAATCTACTATCTCCATTCATCAGCTCGTACCAGTCACAGGGATCGGCACATTGGAACTTGTTTTTGCCGACATTCAGACAGTCCTGGTCATTGGGACAAACATTACCAGAACAGGTGGCTGAGGGGTTGGGTATACAGAGGTAGATACCATTGCGGTTAATGCAGGTTTCTGTTGGGGAGCATTTGTTCAGGGTGGGGTTGGAGCATTCATTAATGTCCGCACATGCCTTCTGCTGTATATTCCATGTATATCCCTGGGGGCAGCACTGGTATGTGTCACAGAAGGCCATCCTGGTGCAGTTGTTCCCATTTCCAATGAAGCCAGGCTTGCAGGAGCAGATGACGTAGCCAGTTCTTGCGTCACAGTCGGCGTTATTCGTAGTATTACAGAAGTTGCAGGATTTTGCATCTGTTTGAGATCGAAAAACATATTGAAAATACTTCTCTTCTGCTTCTAAGGACATGTAAGAGCTGCATTAAAGGTAAAAGGCCCCTTTACATGATGTTCTTACATGTTCTTCAGGATCTTTTCAGGACTGCATTTACAAATTGTTGCCACATGGGGATGAAGACATCTTTCTTCCCCGTACAGTTGCATTTGTCAGCAGTACGCTGCCATGTTTACATGGAGTAATGTGCTGACGACAGTTGTGATTTTTCTACAGATCATAAACGTTCCGATCACCCAACAGTCGAGCACTGGGGGCCGATAGCTGGGCGATTGTTTTGCATTTACATGGGTAAATTATTGAGAATGAGCTTTCCTAGGAACACTTGTTCTCAGTAATTGACCCGATCGTTGCTCTGTGTAAAGGGGCCTTCAGTCCCATGAGAGCAAAAAAAAAAAAAAGTGGGGAAAACAAGAACATAAAAGTCTAAACATCAACCAAATGAGCAGTCAAACAACCAACCAGTCAACCAACCAACCAACCTTTCTTCTCCAGAAGCCAACCAAGTAGCCACCAACCATCTAACCAATTAGTTAACTAAACAGCCAACCAGTGAACCAGCCATCCAATTAATGACCAGCCATCCAATTAATGACCAGCCAGCCAACCAACCAGCTAACTAACCAGCCAACCAAACAGCAAGGTAGACAACCAACTAACCGTCCAGTCAACAGACCAGCCAGCCAAACAAGCAGCCAATCAGTCTACTAACACACCAGTCAATTGACCAGCCAATCAAGCAAATTATGAATCACCAAACCAACAACCTAAATGCCAGTTTATGGAAATATATACCCATAACTCAAATAAAAGGTCATGCATATGCCTCTGCAGGATGGAATATGTGTATCAAAGCCTTGACAAAAACAGGAACCAGTGAACATTTATGGGACATTCAGGAGAAATGCAAGGCAGGATATTTAGAGAAACACATTCTGGAGATTATAGAGGGAACACATGAAAGTCTGGAGAAACATTAGATGGGAAATTCTGGAGGAGTATTAGATGGATATTCTGGAAGTACAAAGGGTGGACATACTGGAGGAACACAAGGGGGACATACTGGAGGAACACAAGGAGGACATACTGGAGAAACACAAGGGGGACATACTGGAGGAACACAAGGGGGACATACTGGAGGAACACAAGGTGGACATACAGGAGGAACACAAGGAGGACATACAGGAGAAACACAAGGGGGACATACTGGAGGAACACAGGGTGGACATACTGGAGATACACAAGGGGGACATACAGATGGAACACAAGGGGGACATACTGGAGGTACACAAGGGGGACATACAGACGGAACACAAGGGGGACATACTGGAGGAGCACAAGGGGGACATACTGGAGGAACACAAGGTGGACATACTGGAGGAACACAAGGGGGACATACTGGAGGAACACAAGGTGCACATTCTGGAGGTACACAAGGTGGACATACTGGAGGAACACAAGGGGAACATACTGGAGGAACACAAGGGGGACATACTGGAGGAACACAGGGGGGACATTCTGGAGAAACACAAGGTGAGCATACTGGAGGAACACAAGGTGGACATACTGAAGGAACACAAGGTGTACATACTGGAGGAACACAAGGGGGACATACTGGAGGTACACAAGGGGGACATACAGACGGAACACAAGGGGGACATACTGGAGATACACAAGGGGGACATACAGACGGAAGACAAGGGGGACATACTGAAGGAACACAGGGTGGACATACTGGAGGAACACAAGGGGGACATACAGGAGGAACACAAGGGGGACATACAGGAGGAACACAAGGTGGACATACTGGAGGAACACAAGGGGGAAATACTGGAGGAACACAAGGGGGACATACTGGAGGAACACAGGGTGGACATACTGGAGATACACAAGGGGGACATACAGACGGAACACAAGGGGGACATACTGGAGGTAAACAAGGGGGACATACAGACGGAACACAAGGGGGACATACTGGAGGAGCACAAGGGGGACATACTGGAGGAACACAAGGTGGACATACTGGAGGAACACAAGGTGGACATACTGGAGGAACAGAAGGTGGACATACTGGAGGAACACAAGAGGGACATACTGGAGGAACACAAGGGGGACATACTGGAGGTACACAAGGTGAACAGTTTGGTGACAGACTGCATTGTTGTCTCCTACGATGTAGACCAGACAGGCCAAACATTCTGCAGATTTATCACAGTGGCTGATGCTTGATTATAAATCTGAAGCATCTTGTCTATGTGTATGCCAGTTATTAGTTGGCTTACTTTGCATCAAAATATTGACAACTAGAGATGAGCGAATTGAAGCTGACTAAGTGGAATTTGATCTGAATTTCAGGAAATATTCGATTCGCATCGAATCTGGATTTCCTCACAGTTCGTGGTAATGAATCGCATTTTTTCCTAAAATGGCTGCTGCACATGTTATGACAAGGGGCAAGGAACTCTGGGAACGCAGGATCACCCACAATGCCAAGCGTGCAGCTAATCAACAGCCAGCCGACCCTGTGATGTCACAGCCCTATAAATACCCTCCGCCATTTTGGATTCAGGTATTTTCTAGTGTACTTAGTGCAGGGAGAGACGTCAGCAGGCGCTACAGAAAGTAGTAGAAAAAACTTGAAAACTGATATTTTGCTCAATAGAAGTGTATAGAAAGGATAGGGAGGAATTTACAGAAGAGTATTGAAGCAGAACAGGGGTCATTTGGGGTGTTTGCAACCTGGGTAATCTGTATTGACAATTTTTATGCACACCTAAATTCACCCCCTTTTCCTGCTGAGCCATGTCCCATTGTCAAGTGAGGTGCACAAAATGAGTAAAACACATAATAAATATGGGGGACAAGAACAACTTTTTCCCCCACAAAATATGGCACAATCAGGGCACATTTAGCTTGGTCATTCTGAAACACATGATGCAGCATTCTGGCAGAACACAAGATGGAAAACTGATAAGGAACACACAATAGAAAAATCTGGAGACACACACGGTAATCTGGAGGAACACAAAAACACAAGATTGGACAACTATATAAATAGAGAAACATAAAACAGGACAATCTAGAAGAACATAGAACAGAGAAACATAAAATGGGACAATTTGGAGAAACCGAGACATAGGGTGGTTCAAACTGGAGGAACTTAGAACAGAAACATAGGAAGAGACAATCCTGAGGAACACAGAGAAGGAGAAACATGAAATGGGACAAAATGGAGAAACAGAAACATAAGGCGGCCCATTCTGGAGGACCAGAACATTTAATTTATAATACACAAGTGATAATTCTATACAGAATTGTAGAGTGACGTTAAAAATCCAATACTTACATGATGTGAGCGCTGGAAGAGGAAAAAGAAGAATCAGGTTACTATGCAGAAATATAATAATAACCCTGAAACCCGTCACGTAATCCCATCATATTATATCAGTGATGTCAGTAACAGGGGGCGGGGCTGTGACAACCTCTCAGACATGATATATACAGCTGGTTGTCAGTAGTAATAGATGAATAGCTGTACTGTAGTATAAGGTGTGCGGATCTCATGTCTGATCACATGTCATTATATCAGTGATGTCAGTAACAGGGGGCGGGGCTGTGACAACCTCTCACACATGATATATACAGCTGGTTGTCAGTAGTAATAGATGAATAGCTGTACTGTAGTATAAGGTGTGCGGATCTCATGTCTGATCACATGTCATTATATTATATCAGTGATGTCAGTAACAGGGGGCGGGGCTGTGACAACCTCTCAGACATGATATATACAGCTGGGTGTCAGTAGTAATAGATGAATAGCTGTACTGTAGTATAAGGTGTGCGGATCTCATGTCTGATCACATGTCATTATATTATATCAGTGATGTCAGTAACAGGGGGCGGAGCTGTGACAACCTCTCACACATGATATATACAGGAGGTTGTCAGTAGTAATAGATGAATAGCTGTACTGTAGTATAAGGTGTGCGGATCTCATGTCTGATCACATGTCATTATATCAGTGATGTCAGTAACAGGGGGCGGAGCTGTGACAACCTCTCAGACATGATATATACAGCTGGTTGTCAGTAGTAATAGATGAATAGCTGTACTGTAGTATAAGGTGTGCGGATCTCATGTCTGATCACATGTCATTATATCAGTGATGTCAGTAACAGGGGGCGGGGCTGTGACAACCTCTCAGACATGATATATACAGCTGGTTGTCAGTAGTAATAGATGAATAGCTGTACTGTAGTATAAGGTGTGCGGATCTTATGTCTGATCACATGTCATTATATTATATCAGTGATGTCAGTACCAGGGGGCGGGGCTGTGACAACCTCTCAGACATGATATATACAGCTGGTTGTCAGTAGTAATAGATGAATAGCTGTACTGTAGTATAAGGTGTGCGGATCTCATGTCTGATCACATGTCATTATATCAGTGATGTCAGTAACAGGGGGCGGGGCTGTGACAACCTCTCACACATGATATATACAGCTGGGTGTCAGTAGTAATAGATGAATAGCTGTACTGTAGTATAAGGTGTGCGGATCTCATGTCTGATCACATGTCATTATATTATATCAGTGATGTCAGTAACAGGGGGCGGGGCTGTGACAACCTCTCACACATGATATATACAGCTGGTTGTCAGTAGTAATAGATGAATAGCTGTACTGTAGTATAAGGTGTGCGGATCTCATGTCTGATCACATGTCATTATATCAGTGATGTCAGTAACAGGGGGCGGGGCTGTGACAACCTCTCACACATGATATATACAGCTGGTTGTCAGTAGTAATAGATGAATAGCTGTACTGTAGTATAAGGTGTGCGGATCTCATGTCTGATCACATGTCATTATATTATATCAGTGATGTCAGTAACAGGGGGCGGGGCTGTGACAACCTCTCACACATGATATATACAGCTGGTTGTCAGTAGTAATAGATGTATAGCTGTACTGTAGTATAAGGTGTGCGGATCTCATGTCTGATCACATGTCATTATATCAGTGATGTCAGTAACAGGGGGCGGAGCTGTGACAACCTCTCAGACATGATATATACAGCTGGTTGTCAGTAGTAATAGATGAATAGCTGTACTGTAGTATAAGGTGTGCGGATCTCATGTCTGATCACATGTAATTATATCAGTGATGTCAGTAACAAGGGGCGGGGCTGTGACAACCTCTCAGACATGATATATACAGCTGGGTGTCAGTAGTAATAGATGAATAGCTGTACTGTAGTATAAGGTGTGCGGATCTCATGTCTGATCACATGTCATTATATCAGTGATGTCAGTAACAGGGGGCGGGGCTGTGACAACCTCTCACACATGATATATACAGCTGGTTGTCAGTAGTAATAGATGAATAGCTGTACTGTAGTATAAGGTGTGCGGATCTCATGTCTGATCACATGTCATTATATCAGTGATGTCAGTAACAGGGGGCGGGGCTGTGACAACCTCTCAGACATGATATATATACAGCTGGTTGTCAGTAGTAATATTTTTGTTGGTTACAGGATGAGGTGTAATTTTGTTCACTTACTTTGTCCCTGAGAGAGACTTGCACAGAGGGTCAGGAGTACAACCCCCAGCAGAATATTCATCATTCCCATCGTTATCTATAAGGAAACAGAAAGTTCCATGTAAGACCCGAGGTACTATAAGTGGCCGTGTGCGCCTGAAGGTTCTCTCACTATGCTATGTGGGCTGTATTTGTATATATATGGATGTAGCAGAGATGAGTGTGTTGCAGTCACTGTGATATCTCGCTGAGGAGTCCTGTAAGAGCTTTCTACCGGTGATGATAATGGTCTGTGTCACGTTCCTTAGAAGCTTGTAAGTAAAATTTCTCCCAGGTGTTTGGTCATATTCCACCTCTTGGCCTCTGTTACATCTTCCCCTGGTTCTTACCTAAACTTTTATGTATGATAAGTGTTTGTGGCCTCCAATATCCCAATCCAGTCATTTCAGTCTCCTGCCTACTTGTCACTAATGCCGAGTGAAGACCAAAGAGCTGTGGAAGGAGCAGAAACAAAATGGTAGCCCTGCACCAGGCTGGGAAGACTGAATCTGCAATAGGCAAGCAGCTTGGTGTGAAGAAATCACCTGTGGGAGCAATAATTAGAAAATGGAAGACATACAAGACCACTGATAATCTCCCTCCATCAGGGGCTCCACGCAAGATCTCACCCCGTGGGGTCAAAATGATCACAAGAACGGTGAGCAAAAATCCCAGAACCCCACGGGGGGACCTAGTGAGTGACCTGCAGAAAGCTGGGACTAACGTAACAAAGGCTACCGTCAGTAACACACTACGCCGCCAGGGACTCAGATCCTGCAGTGCCAGACGTGTCCCCCTGCTTAAGCCAGTACATATCCGGGCCCGGCTGAAGTTTGCTAGAGAGCATTTGGATGTTCCAGAAGAGTATTGGGAGAATGTCATATGGTCAGATGAAACCAAAGTAGAACTGTTTGGTAGAAACACAACTCGTGGTGTTTGGAGGAGAGTGAATGCTGAGTTGTATCCAAAGAACACCAGACCTACTGTGAAGCATGGGGGGGCAACATCATGTATGGGGCTGTTTCTCTGCAAAGGGACCAGGACGACTGATCCGTGTACATGAAAGAATGAATGGGGCCATGTATCGTGAGATTGTGAGTGCAAACCTCCTTCCATCAGCAAGGGCACTGAAGATGAAACGTGGCTGGGTCTTTCAGCATGACAATGATCCCAAGCACACCGCCAGGACAACGAAGGAGCGGCTTCGTAAGAAGCATTACAAGGTCCTGGAGTGGCCTAGCCAGTCTCCAGATCTCAGCCCCATAGAAAACCTTTGGAGGGAGTAGAAAGTCCGTGTTGCCCAGCGACAGCCCCAAAACATCCCTGCTCTAGAGGAGATCTGCATGGAGGAATGGGCCAACATACCAGCAACAGTGTGTGCCAACCTTGTGAAGACTTACAGGAAACGTTTCACCTCTGTCATTGCCAACAAAGGAGATAGAACAAAGGATTGAGATGAACTTTTGTTATTGACCAAATACTTATTTTCCACCATAATTTGCAAATAAATTCTTTAAAAATCAGACAATGTGATTTTCTGGATTAGTTTTCTCATTTTGTCTCTCATAGTTGAGATCTATCTATCTATCTATCTATCTATCTATCTATCTATCTATCTATCTATCTCATATCTATCTATCTATCTATCTCATATCTATCTCATCTATCTATCTCATATCTATCTATCTCATATCTATCTATCTCCTATCTATCTATCTATCTATCTATCTATCTATCTATCTATCTATCTCATATCTATCTATCTACTTATCATGGTTGTTTTGACCCCCCAGGGGGTTCTCTCGGCCACTCCTCACTTATGTTATAAATCATGTGGAAAGTTCCAGATGTCATCTACTCTGTTGGGCAACCTGTAACTCAATGTCCCAGATCTGTCAGTCCCACCCTGACTTGGTATTTTGCCTTAGGGCTGATCATGTAACTCCAGGATGTCACAATCTAGGATTGACCTTTTTATTGTCCTCAGGTCATCCCAAAATGTCATGTGTAGACCCAAGGACCTGAGTCTATGTAGAGGTCATACAAGAAGATGGGGAGTCTGTGCAGAGCCCGACCCTGCCATTAGGAGGTGGTCATACATGTAGGTGGACCCCCCTGGACCTATCTTATGAGCCATTCCTATCACCACTTCCACCAGTTCTAAATCTTACCATTTATTAATAGCCCCTGCTCCTCTGATTCCGGCACTGTCGGATTTTGCTCTGCCGCCCCCACCATTCCTGAGTAACAGGTAGTTTTGGTGTCTGATGTGCTATTTCAGCTCTGTACAGTCAAGTAGGTGGTGTCAGGAAGGGGGTGTGCCAACCAGTGGCAGCCAATATCAGAGCTCAGATTCACACCCCCTTGTCTCTTCCTGCCTGACACTGCCCTCCTGACAGTACAGAGACTAAATCGCACACCAGGGACCAAAAGTACCTGCATTGATTGCTCAGGAATGGTGGGGGCGAGAGAGAAAATTCCATCTGTGCCGGAATCAGCGGAGCTGATGTAAAGAGCTGGGGTTGTTGGAGGAGGTGAAGGGTCCTCTTAAAGCCATTGCTAGGGCCTTTAGCAGCTGCAGCCTGGTATTGAGTGCAAGTGACCTGTGTGCTGACAACATGTGAAGTGTGCGGGGACAGATGA
>CAMRHE010000463.1:1367500-1385867 GCA_947044405.1 Leptodactylus fallax
TCTATCTATCTATCTATCTATGTATCTCATATCTATCTATCTATGTATCTCATATCTATCTATCTATCTCATATCTATCTATCTCATATCTATCTATCTATCTATCTATCTCATATCTATCTATCTATCTATCTCATATCTATCTATCTCATATCTATCTATCTATCTCATATCTATCTATCTATCTATCTATCTATCTATCTATCTATCTATCTACAGTGGGTACGGAAAGTATTCAGACCCCTTTAAATTTTTCACTCTTTGTTTCATTGCAGCCATTTGCTAAAAGCAAAAAAGTTCCTTTTATTTCTCATTAATGTACACTCAGCTCCCCATCTTGACAGAAAAAAACAGAAATGTAGATATTTTTGCAAATTTATTAAAAAAGAAAACCTGCAATCTCCCATGGCCATAAGTATTCGGAGCCTTTGCTGTGACCCTCATATATAACTCACCCGCTGTCCATTTCCTTCTGATCCTCCTTGAGATGGTTCTACTCCTTCATTGGAGTCCAGCTGTGTTTAATTAAACTGATGGGACTTGATTAGGAAAGGCGCCCACCTGTCTATATAAGACCTCACAGCTCACACTGCATGTCAGAGCAAATGAGAATCAGGAGGTCAAAGGAACTGCCCAAGGAGCTCAGAGACAGAATTGTGGCAAGGCACAGATCTGGCCAAGGTTCCTCAGAGCACAGCGGCCTCCATAATCCTTACATGGAAGAAGTTTGGGACGAGCAGAACTCTTCCTAGACCTGGCCGTCCAGCCAAACTGAGCAATGGTGGGAGAAGAGCCTTGGTGAGAGAGGTAAAGAAGAAGCCAAAGATCACTGTGGCCGAGCTCCAGAGATGCAGTAGGGGGATGGGAGAAAGTTCCACAAAGTCACTATCACTGCAGCCTCCACCAGTCGGGGCTCTATGGCAGAGGGGCCCGAAGGAAGCCTCTCCTCAGTGCAAGACATATGAAAGCCAAAAAACACCTGAAGGACTCCCAGACTATGAGAAATAAGATTCTCTGCTCTGAGGAGACGAAGATGGAACTTCTTGGTGTTAATTCTAAGCGGTATGTGTGGAGAAAACCAGGCCCTGCTCATCACCTGCCCAATACAATCCCAACAGTGAGACATGGCGGTGGCAGCATCATGCTATGGGGACAGGACGACTGGGTGTAATTGTAGGAAAGATGAATGCGGCCAAGTACAGAGATATCCTGGAAGAAAACCTCTGCCAGAGTGCTCTGGACCTCAGACTGGGCCGAAGGTTCCAACAAGACAATGACCCTAAGCACACAGCTAAAATAACTAAGGAACAACTCTGTGACCATTCCTGACTGGCCCAGCCACAGCCCGGACCTCAACCCAACTGAGCATCTCTGGAGAGACCTGAAAATGGCTCCACCAACGTTCACCATCCAACCTGACGGAACTGGAGAGGATCTGCAAGGAAGAATGGCCGAGGATCCCCAAATCCAGATGTGAGAAACTTGTATCATTCCCAAGAAGACTCCTGGCTGTACTAGCTCAGAAGGAAGCGGCTTCTACTCAATACTGAGCAAAGGCTCCGAATACTTATGGCCATGGGAGATTGCAGGGTTTATTTAATAAATTTGCAAAAATATCTACATTTCTGTATTTTTCTGTCAGGATGGGGAGCTGAGTGTACATTAATGAGAAATAAAAGGAACTTTTTTGCTTTTAGCAAATGGCTGCAATGAAACAAAGAGTGAAAAATGTAAAGGGGTCTGAATACTTTCCATAACCACTGTACATATTTATCTATCTATCTATCTCATATCTATCTATCTATCTATCTATCTATCTATTTATCCATCCATCTTATCCAGCTCTGAGTTGTGATCAGTCGCCCCCTATTGGATGTGTCCTGCCTTGTTGATATTAATACTCCTAAACTGGGGTCACATTCCTTGCTTTGTTCCTGACACTTTCTACATTTAGTCTCTAGTCAGTGATAAGTCCTACCTTTGTCTCCTCCTCTGATTCCCCCAGAAGTGTGATACTACCCTTCAGGTGTCAGCTGCTATTTATACCTTCGAAGTAGTCGGCTTGTTCGCGCTTCCGACCAATCACCTGTGTCCCTTCTATAGTTATGCTGCCCGGTGACTTTGTGGACTTGTAGTATTTAGTGTACGTCACTGACTGCTGACTACAAGATTTCTGGACAGTTATACCTCGCAGACATAATTCTTCAAAAAATCCTCCCAAACCTCTGCCAAACCCTGCTATTAGGAAAAACCAGTTCACATTGGGCTGGAAGCTGTCCTGTATCATGTTCTAGAAGCTGTCCTGTATCATGTTCTGGAAACTCTCCTGTTTCATGTTTTGGAACCTGTCCCTTGTCTTGTTCTCGAAGATGTTCTGTATCATGATCTGGAAGCTTCCATAAGAGTGTGGATAGTAGTATAATGTTGTACCATGTTAGCCATAGAAAGTAGTGGAAAAGTGAAGAAATCAGGCGATACCTTTTAGAGGCTAACTGAGTATATGTGATAGTAAGGTATCGAGTGTACTAGCTCTCGTCTTCACCATCTAACACCATGTCTGAAGAAGAGAGCTAGACTCTCGAAAGCTCACCATCAAATATACTGAGTTAGCCTCTAAAAGGTATCGCCTGATTTCTTCACTCTTCCACTAAGAGTGTGGATAGCACAGTCCGTCTTGTACAGAGTAGGGTCCCAACCCTTAGACAATATAAGCCAACGGACTCTGTAGACACGTAGTTGAATGCAGAATAATGTGATTTATTTCACTTAAGTAAACAGTACGTAGAGTAAGGTGATGTTTCGGTCCTGTTAGACCTTCATCAGACTCTACAATTAACAGAAATAGTGACAATAGTAAATATATAAAATAATTACAATATATACAAATTGCAAAATATACTGTACAGGTCGTATTAGATAGTAATCGGCAAAGAGAGACATACACAGATTGTGCAATGCTACAGGTGACAATTAAAGCACACAATTATAAAGTCATGAAAATTATAATGTCAAAACGCGTAGACGCACAAGTTGATTCAGGTCTGGACTTTGACTTGACCATTCTAACACCTGGATACGGTTATTTGTGAACCATTCCATTGTAGATTTGGCTTTATGTTTGGGATCATTGTCTTGTTGGAAGATAAATCTCCGTCCCAGTCTCAGGTCTTTTTCAGACTCCAACAGGTTTTCTTCCAGAATGTTCCTGTATTTGGCTCCATCCATCTTCCCATCAATTTTAACCATCTTCCCTGTCCCTGCTGAAGAAAAGCAGGCCCAAACCATGACATGACCATGTGGACAGATTCTCCCTGTACCTGAGGATTTCTGCAGCTCCTCCACAGTGACCAGGGGCCTCTTGGCTGCTTCTCTGACCAGCGCTCTCCTTGCTCAGTGATCTGTTAGTTTAGGTGGACGGCTATGTCTTGGTAGGTTTGCAGTTGTAGAATACTTTTCCCATTTTTGGATGATGGATTGAACAGCGCTCCTTACATAGTTACATAGTTACATATAAGATGAGGTTGGATGAAGACATCAGTCCATCAAGTCCACCCTATATCCCTACAGTCCCCTACAGTTTTGATCCAGATGAAGGCAATAAAAACCCCATGAGGCTTGTGCCAATTGCCCCATTTCATGGGAAAAATTCCTTCCCGACTCCAATCTGGCAATCAGTACAAAACCCTGGATCAATGTGCCCTTAAAATCTAGAACCCATAACCCGTAATGTTGTTCTGTTCGAGAAAGGCATCCAGGTCCTCTTTGAACTTCGTCAATGAATCCACCATCACCACTTCCTGGGGCAGAGAGTTCCATAGCCTCGCTGTTCTTACTGTAAAGAATCCTCTTCTATGTTGCTGGTGAAGCTTTCTCTCCTCCAGTCATAGAGGATGTCTCCTTGTCACTGTCACCGGTCTAGGTGTAGAGGACATCCCCTTGTCACTGTCACTGGCCTAGGTGTAGAGGACATCCCCTTGTCACTGTCACTGGTCTAGTTGTAGAGGATGTCCCCTTGTCACTGGTCTAGGTGTAGAGGACGTCCCCTTGTCACTGTCACTGGCCTAGGTGTAGAGGATGTCCCCTTGTCACTGTCACTGGTCTAGTTGTAGAGGATGTCCCCTTGTCACTGGTCTAGGTGTAGAGGACGTCCCCTTGTCACTGTCACTGGCCTAGGTGTAGAGGACGTCCCCTTGTCACTGTCACTGGCCTAGGTGTAGAGGATGTCCCCTTGTCACTGGCCTAGGTGTAGAGGACGTCCCCTTGTCACTGTCACTGGTCTAGGTGTAGAGAACGTCCCCTTGTCACTGTCACTGGCCTAGGTGTAGAGGACGTCCCCTTGTCACTGTCACCGGTCTAGGTGTAGAGGACGTCCCCTTGTCACTGTCACTGGCCTAGGTGTAGAGGACGTCCCCTTGTCACTGTCACTGGCCTAGGTATAGAGGATGTCCCCTTGTCACTGGTCTAGGTGTAGAGGACGCCCCCTTGTCACTGTCACTGGCCTAGGTGTAGAGGACGTCCCCTTGTCACTGTCACTGGCCTAGGTGTAGAGGATGTCCCCTTGTCACTGGCCTAGGTGTAGAGGACGTCCCCTTGTCACTGTCACTGGTCTAGGTGTAGAGAACGTCCCCTTGTCACTGTCACTGGCCTAGGTGTAGAGGACGTCCCCTTGTCACTGTCACCGGTCTAGGTGTAGAGGACGTCCCCTTGTCACTGTCACTGGCCTAGGTGTAGAGGACGTCCCCTTGTCACTGTCACTGGCCTAGGTATAGAGGATGTCCCCTTGTCACTGGTCTAGGTGTAGAGGACGTCCCCTTGTCACTGTCACTGGCCTAGGTATAGAGGATGTCCCCTTGTCACTGGTCTAGGTGTAGAGGATGTCCCCTTGTCACTGTCATTGGTCTAGGTGTAGAGGACGTCTCCTTGTCACTGTCACTGGTCTAGGAGTAAAAAGATCATTAGAAAGTTCTTTGTGCTGTTCCTTCATGTATTTGTACATTGTTATTAGATCTCCCCATAGACGTCTTTTCTCCAAACTGAATAACCCCAAGTTTGTTAATCTCTCGTTGTCCTCCAATCCACCCATTCCCCTAATAATTTTGGTTGCCCTTCTTTGCACTCTTTCTAGTTCGATTTTGTCTTCCTTGTATACTGGGGCCCAGAATTGTGCACAATAGTCTAAGTGTGGCCGTACCAGTGATCTGTATAGAGACATAACTATGTTCTTGTCATGAGAATCTCGACCTCTTTTGATACATCCCATAATTTTATTTGCCTTGGCAGCCGCTGCCTGGCACTGGTCACTAAAGGTAAGCTTACTGTCCACCACAATCCCCAAGTCTCTCTCACTGTTAGTCTTACCCAGTAATTTACTACTAAGTACATAATCAGACATTTTATTTCGTCGACCAAAATGCATAACCTTACATTTGTCAGTATTAAACTTCATTTGCCAAGTCTCCGCCCATGCTTCCAGCTTCCTTAGATCCCCTTGTAATATTCTATTATCTTCCTCATTATTGATTACCTTACAGAGTTTAGTATCATCTGCAGATATGGACACCTGATCTGTAACCTCAACCAGGTCATTAATAAAGATATTAAACAAGAGAGGACCCAATACTGATCCCTGTGGCACCCCACTGGTGACTGTGACCCCTCCAATCCTGCCCCCTGTGGCTCCCCACTGGTGACTGTGACCCCTCCAATACTGACCCCTGTGGCACCCCACTGGTGACTGTGACCCAGTCTGAATATTTACCATTAATAAGCACCCTCTGTTTCCTATCAGTGAGCCAGTTGTGAACCAAAAATGCATATGTTTTCCCCCAGTCCCAACATTCTCATTTTGCATACCAACCTTTTATGTGGACCAGTATCAAAAGCCTTAGAAAAGTCCAGATACACCACATCAACTGCATTACCCATGTCCAGATACACCACGTCCACTGCATTACCAATGTCCAGTCCTTGGGATGCTCAAAACTTGGGATATGTTTTTATAACCTAACCCTGCTTTACACTTCTCCACAACTTTATCTCTGACCTGTCTGGTGAGTTGCTTGGTCTTCATGATGCTGTTTGTTCACTAGTGTTCTGTAACAAACCACTGAGGCCTTCACAGAACAGGAGTATTTATACTGAGACTACATCACACACAGCCGGACTCTATTAACTCATTAAGTGACTTCTGCAGCAATTGTGTGCACTGGATTATATTTAGGCGTATCAGAGTACAGGGGGATGAAGACTTTTGCACATCACACTTTTCAGATTTTTATTAAATTACAGATTTGATAACCTTGTATCATTTTCCTTCCACGTCACAATTATCTGATACGTTGTGTTGGTTATCACTGAAAATCTCAAGAAAATACATTTAAGTTTGTGGTCGTAAAGTGAGAAAATGTGAAAAAGTTCAAGGGGTGTGAAGACTTTTGCAAGACACTGTATTATATATTATATACCATGATATCAGCATATTGTGGCTATATATCATATTTTATATGCCATAGCATCAGCATATTGTGGTTATATATCATGTATTATTTTAACCCTTTCCCCACATCCGCCGTAATAGTACGGCGGATGCCGGGTGTTTAAAGATGGCGGCCGCTCGGGAGTCTTGCGGCCGCCATAGCCGTCGGGTCTTTGCTGTTTTATACAGCAAAGACCTGGCGCTAATACCCGTGATCGATGCCCGCATTGATCGCGGGCATTAACCCCTCTGGTGCCTCGGTCAAAGCTGACCGAGGCGCCATTTTCCCGGGGATCGCTGGCACCCGGAGTAAGTTCCAGGGCTGGCGTCCCATTGCTATGACAGCCAGGAGCCTTGTGATTCTTTAGTTTCTATTGTAGGCTACCCCTAGGGGGGTCTAATAAATGCTAAATTAAAAAAAAGTAAAAAAAAATATATATATTAAAAGTTCAAATCACCCCCCTATCCCTAGAACACATATAAAAGTAGTTAAATACTGTGAAACACACACACATCAGGTATCCCTGTGTCCAAAAACGCCCGGTCTACAAATCTATAAAAATATTTTACGATAAACGCCAAACCGCCATTTTTTCACTGTTTTGCCTCTGATAAGAATTTTAATAAAAAGTGATCAAAATAATAGTTATTCCCCAAAATTGTATAACTGAAAAGTACACCTGGCCCTGCAAAAAAAGACGCCCTATGCATCCCCGTACACATAAGTATAAAAAAGTTCCAGGTGTCAGAATATGGCGACTTTTAAAAAAAATATATTTTTGTACAGTTTGGGATTTTTGTTAAGGGGTTAAAATGTCAATAAAACCATATAAATTTGGTATCCCTGGAATCGTACCGAAACATAGAATACAGATGACATGTCATTTTGGCTGTAGAGTGAACGCCGTAAAAATGAAGCCCATAAGAAAGTCCCACAAACGCACTTCTTCTTCAAATCCACCCCATTTTGAATTTTTTTCCAGCTTCCCAGTACATTGTACAGAATAATAAATGGTAACATCATAAAAAAAAATTGGTCCCGAAAACATTTAAGACCTTCAATGACTCTGAGAATGGAAAAATAAAAAAGTTATTGGGTTTGGAAGGGGGAAAGTCAAAAACGAAAATCGAAAAATGTCACCGGCGGGAAGGGGTTAATTATATCGGCATATTGTAGATATATACACTACTGTTCAAAAGTTTAGGGTCACTTAGAAGTGTCCTTATTTTTGAAAGAAAAGCACAGTTTTTTTTCAATGAAGAGAACATTAAATGAATCAGAAATGACTCTATACATTGTTAATGTGGTAAATGACATGTTGTGGCTATATGTTATGTATTATATAGCATGGTATCAGGATATTGTGGCTATATGTTATGTATTATATAGCATGGTATCAGGATATTGTGGCTATATGTCATGTATTATATAGCATGGTATCAGGATATTGTGGCTATATGTCATGTATTATATACCATGGTATCAGGATATTGTGGCTATATGTCATGTATTATATAGCATGGTATCAGTATATTGTGGCTATATGTCATGTATTATATAGCATGGTATCAGGATATTGTGGCTATATGTCATGTATTATATAGCATGGTATCAGTATATTGTGGGTATATGTCATGTATTATATAGCATGGTATCAGGATATTGTGGCTATATGTCATGTATTATATACCATGGTATCAGGATATTGTGGGTATATGTCATGTATTATATATCATGGTATCAGGATATTGTGGGTATATGTTATGTATTATATAGCATGGTATCAGGATATTGTGGGTATATGTCATGTATTATATAGCATGGTATCAGGATATTGTGGCTATATGTCATGTATTATATACCATGGTATCAGGATATTGTGGCTATATGTCATGTATTATATAGCATGGTATCAGTATATTGTGGCTATATGTTATGTATTATATAGCATGGTATCAGGATATTGTGGCTATATGTTATGTATTATATAGCATGGTATCAGGATATTGTGGCTATATGTCATGTATTATATATCATGGTATCAGTATATTGTGGCTATATGTCATGTATTATATAGCATGGTATCAGGATATTGTGGGTATATGTTATGTATTATATACCATGGTATCAGGATATTGTGGCTATATGTCATGTATTATATACCATGGTATCAGGATATTGTGGCTATATGTCATGTATTATATAGCATGGTATCAGTATATTGTGGCTATATGTCATGTATTATATAGCATGGTATCAGGATATTGTGGCTATATGTCATGTATTATATAGCATGGTATCAGTATATTGTGGGTATATGTCATGTATTATATAGCATGGTATCAGGATATTGTGGCTATATGTCATGTATTATATACCATGGTATCAGGATATTGTGGGTATATGTCATGTATTATATATCATGGTATCAGGATATTGTGGGTATATGTTATGTATTATATAGCATGGTATCAGGATATTGTGGGTATATGTCATGTATTATATAGCATGGTATCAGGATATTGTGGCTATATGTCATGTATTATATACCATGGTATCAGGATATTGTGGCTATATGTCATGTATTATATAGCATGGTATCAGTATATTGTGGCTATATGTCATGTATTATATAGCATGGTATCAGGATATTGTGGCTATATGTCATGTATTATATAGCATGGTATCAGTATATTGTGGGTATATGTCATGTATTATATAGCATGGTATCAGGATATTGTGGCTATATGTCATGTATTATATACCATGGTATCAGGATATTGTGGGTATATGTCATGTATTATATATCATGGTATCAGGATATTGTGGGTATATGTTATGTATTATATAGCATGGTATCAGGATATTGTGGGTATATGTCATGTATTATATAGCATGGTATCAGGATATTGTGGCTATATGTCATGTATTATATACCATGGTATCAGGATATTGTGGGTATATGTCATGTATTATATATCATGGTATCAGTATATTGTGGCTATATGTCATGTATTATATAGCATGGTATCAGGATATTGTGGCTATATGTCATGTACTATATAGCATGGTATCAGGATATTGTGGCTATATGTCATGTATTATATAGCATGGTATCAGGATATTGTGGCTATATGTCATGTATTATATACCATGGTATCAGTATATTGTGGGTATATGTCATGTATTATATACCATGGTATCAGTATATTGTGGCTATATGTCATGTATTATATACCATGGTATCAGGATATTGTAGGTATATGTCATGTATTATATACCATGGTATCAGGATATTGTGGCTATATGTCATGTATTATATAGCATGGTATCAGGATATTGTGGGTATATGTCATGTATTATATAGCATGGTATCAGGATATTGTATGTATATGTCATGTATTATATAGCATGGTATCAGTATATTGTAGGTATATGTCATGTATCATATACCATGGTATCAGGATATTGTGGCTATATGTCATGTATTATATAGCATGGTATCAGGATATTGTGGCTATATGTCATGTATTATATACCATGGTATCAGTATATTGTGGGTATATGTTATGTATTATATAGCATGGTATCAGGATATTGTGGCTATATGTCATGTATTATATACCATGGTATCAGGATATTGTGGCTATATGTCATGTATTATATACCATGGTATCAGTATATTGTGGCTATATGTCATGTATTATATAGCATGGTATCCAGATATTGTGGGTATATGTCATGTATTATATACCATGGTATCAGGATATTGTGGCTATATGTCATGTATTATATAGCATGGTATCAGGATATTGTGGCTATATGTCATGTATTATATAGCATGGTATCAGGATATTGTGGCTATATGTCATGTATTATATACCATGGTATCAGTATATTTTGGCTATATGTCATGTATTATATAGCATGGTATCCAGATATTGTGGATATATGTCATGTATTATATACCATGGTATCAGTATATTGTGGCTATATGTCATGTATTATATAGCATGGTATCCAGATATTGTGGGTATATGTCATGTATTATATACCATGGTATCAGGATATTGTGGCTATATGTCATGTATTATATACCATGGTATCAGTATATTGTGGGTAAATGTCATGTATTATATACCATGGTATCAGGATATTGTGGCTATATGTTATGTATTATATACCATGGTATCAGGATATTGTGGATATATGTCATGTATTATATAGCATGGTATCCGGATATTGTGGCTATATGTCATGTATTATACACCATGGTATCAGGATATTGTGGCTATATGTCATGTATTATATACCATGGTATCAGGATATTGTGGGTATTTGTCATGTATTATATATCATGGTATCAGGATATTGTGGCTATATGTCATGTATTATATACCATGGTATCAGGATATTGTGGCTATATGTCATGTGTTATATAGCATGGTATCCGGATATTGGGGCTATATGTCATGTATTATATACCATGGTATCAGTATATTGTGGCTATATGTCATGTATTATATACCATGGTATCAGTATATTGTGGCTATATGTCATGTATTATATACCATGGTATCAGGATATTGTGGCTATATGTCATGTATTATATACCATGGTATCAGGATATTGTGGCTATATGTCATGTATTATATACCATGGTATCAGGATATTGTGGGTATATGTCATGTATTATATAGCATGGTATCAGTATATTGTGGCTATATGTCATGTATTATATAGCATGGTATCAGTATATTGTGGGTATATGTCATGTATTATATACCATGGTATCAGGATATTGTGGCTATATGTCATGTATTATATACCATGGTATCAGTATATTGTGGCTATATGTCATGTATTATATAGCATGGTATCAGTATATTGTGGGTATATGTCATGTATTATATATCATGGTATCAGGATATTGTGGCTATATGTCATGTATTATATACCATGGTATCAGGATATTGTGGGTATATGTCATGTATTATATAGCATGGTATCCGGATATTGTGGCTATATGTCATGTATTATATACCATGGTATCAGTATATTGTGGCTATATGTCATGTATTATATAGCATGGTATCAGGATATTGTGGGTATATGTTATGTATTATATATCATGGTATCAGGATATTGTGGCTATATGTCATGTATTATATACCATGGTATCAGGATATTGTGGCTATATGTCATGTATTATATAGCATGGTATCAGGATATTGTGGGTATATGTCATGTATTATATAGCATGGTATCAGGATATTGTGGCTATATGTCATGTATTATATAGCATGGTATCAGTATATTGTGGCTATATGTCATGTATTATATACCATGGTATCAGGATATTGTGGCTATATGTCATGTATTATATAGCATGGTATCAGGATATTGTGGGTATATGTCATGTATTATATACCATGGTATCAGTATATTTTGGCTATATGTCATGTATTATATACCATGGTATCAGTATATTGTGGCTATATGTCATGTATTATATAGCATGGTATCCGGATATTGTGGCTATATGTCGTGTATTATATACCATGGTATCAGGATATTGTGGCTATATGTCACGTATTATATAGCATGGTATCAGGATATTGTGGCTATATGTCATGTATTATATACCATGGTATCAGTATATTGTGGCTATATGTCATGTATTATATAGCATGGTATCCAGATATTGTGGATATATGTCATGTATTATATACCATGGTATCCAGATATTGTGGGTATATGTCATGTATTATATAGCATGGTATCAGTATATTGTGGGTAAATGTCATGTATTATATACCATGGTATCAGTATATTGTGGCTATATGTCATGTATTATATACCATGGTATCAGTATATTGTGGCTATATGTCATGTATTATATAGCATGGTATCCGGATATTGTGGCTATATGTCATGTATTATATAGCATGGTATCAGGATATTGTGGCTATATGTCATGTATTATATACCATGGTATCAGGATATTGTGGCTATATGTCATGTATTATATACCATGGTATCAGGATATTGTGGGTATATGTCATGTATTATATATCATGGTATCAGGATATTGTGGCTATATGTCATCTATTATATACCATGGTATCAGGATATTGTGGCTATATGTCATGTGTTATATAGCATGGTATCCGGATATTGTGGCTATATGTCATGTATTATATACCATGGTATCAGTATATTGTGGCTATATGTCATGTATTATATACCATGGTATCAGTATATTGTGGGTATATGTTATGTATTATATACCATGGTATCAGGATATTGTGGCTATATGTCATGTATTATATACCATGGTATCAGTATATTGTGGCTATATGTCATGTATTATATAGCATGGTATCAGTATATTGTGGCTATATGTCATATATTATATACCATGGTATCAGGATATTGTGGCTATATGTCATGTATTATATACCATGGTATCCGGATATTGTGGCTATATGTCATGTATTATATACCATGGTATCAGGATATTGTGGCTATATGTCATGTATTATATACCATGGTATCCGGATATTGTGGCTATATGTCATGTATTATATACCATGGTATCAGGATATTGTGGCTATATGTCATGTATTATATAGCATGGTATCAGGATATTGTGGGTATATGTCATGTATTATATACCATAGTATCAGTATATTGTGGCTATATGTCATGTATTATATACCATGGTATCAGTATATTGTGGCTATATGTCATGTATTATATAGCATGGTATCAGGATATTGTGGCTATATGTCATGTATTATATAGCATGGTATCAGTATATTGTGGGTATATGTCATGTATTATATACCATGGTATCAGGATATTGTGGCTATATGTCATGTATTATATAGCATGGTATCAGGATATTGTGGCTATATGTCATGTATTATATAGCATGGTATCAGGATATTATGGCTATATGTTATGTATTATATAGCATGGTATCAGTATATTGTGGGTATATGTCATGTATTATATACCATGGTATCAGTATATTGTGGCTATATGTCATGTATTATATAGCATGGTATCCGGATATTGTGGCTATATGTCATGTATTATATAGCATGGTATCAGGATATTGTGGGTATATGTCATGTATTATATACCATGGTATCAGTATATTGTGGGTATATGTCATGTATTATATACCATGGTATCAGGATATTGTGGCTATATGTCATGTATTATATAGCATGGTATCAGGATATTGTGGCTATATGTCATGTATTATATAGCATGGTATCAGGATATTGTGGCTATATGTCATGTATTATATAGCATGGTATCAGGTTATTGTGGGTATATGTCATGTATTATATACCATGGTATCAGTATATTGTGGCTATATGTCATGTATTATATAGCATGGTATCCGGATATTGTGGCTATATGTCATGTATTATATAGCATGGTATCAGGATATTGTGGCTATATGTCATGTATTATATACCATGGTATCAGTATATTGTGGCTATATGTCATGTGTTATATAGCATGGTATCCGGATATTGTGGCTATATGTCATGTATTATATACCATGGTATCAGTATATTGTGGCTATATGTCATGTATTATATACCATGGTATCAGTATATTGTGGCTATATGTCATGTATTATATAGCATGGTATCAGTATATTGTGGCTATATGTCATGTATTATATACCATGGTATCCGGATATTGTGGCTATATGTCATGTATTATATACCATGGTATCAGGATATTGTGGCTATATGTCATGTATTATATACCATGGTATCCGGATATTGTGGCTATATGTCATGTATTATATACCATGGTATCAGGATATTGTGGCTATATGTCATGTATTATATAGCATGGTATCAGGATATTGTGGGTATATGTCATGTATTATATACCATGGTATCAGTATATTGTGGCTATATGTCATGTATTGTATACCATGGTATCAGTATATTGTGGGTATATGTCATGTATTATATAGCATGGTATCAGGATATTGTGGCTATATGTCATGTATTATATACCATGGTATCCGGATATTGTGGCTATATGTCATGTATTATATACCATGGTATCAGGATATTGTGGCTATATGTCATGTATTATATAGCATGGTATCAGGATATTGTGGGTATATGTCATGTATTATATACCATGGTATCAGTATATTGTGGCTATATGTCATGTATTGTATACCATGGTATCAGTATATTGTGGGTATATGTCATGTATTATATAGCATGGTATCAGGATATTGTGGCTATATGTCATGTATTATATAGCATGGTATCAGTATATTGTGGGTATATGTCATGTATTATATACCATGGTATCAGGATATTGTGGCTATATGTCATGTATTATATAGCATGGTATCAGGATATTGTGGCTATATGTCATGTATTATATAGCATGGTATCAGGATATTGTGGCTATATGTCATGTATTATATAGCATGGTATCAGTATATTGTGGGTATATGTCATGTATTATATGCCATGGTATCAGTATATTGTGGCTATATGTCATGTATTATATAGAATAGTATCCGGATATTGTGGCTATATGTCATGTATTATATAGCATGGTATCAGGATATTGTGGGTATATGTCATGTATTATATACCATGGTATCAGTATATTGTGGGTATATGTCATGTATTATATACCATGGTATCAGGATATTGTGGCTATATGTCATGTGTTATATAGCATGGTATCCGGATATTGTGGCTATATGTCATGTATTATATACCATGGTATCAGTATATTGTTGCTATATGTCATGTATTATATACCATGGTATCAGTATATTGTGGGTATATGTTATGTATTATATACCATGGTATCAGTATATTGTGGCTATATGTCATGTATTATATACCATGGTATCAGTATATTGTGGGTATATGTTATGTATTATATACCATGGTATCAGGATATTGTGGCTATATGTCATGTATTATATACCATGGTATCAGTATATTGTGGCTATATGTCATGTATTATATAGCATGGTATCAGTATATTGTGGCTATATGTCATGTATTATATACCATGGTATCAGGATATTGTGGCTATATGTCATGTATTATATAGCATGGTATCAGGATATTGTGGGTATATGTCATGTATTATATACCATGGTATCAGTATATTGTGGCTATATGTCATGTATTATATACCATGGTATCAGTATATTGTGGCTATATGTCATGTATTATATAGCATGGTATCAGGATATTGTGGCTATATGTCATGTATTATATAGCATGGTATCAGTATATTGTGGGTATATGTCATGTATTATATACCATGGTATCAGGATATTGTGGCTATATGTCATGTATTATATAGCATGGTATCAGGATATTGTGGCTATATGTCATGTATTATATAGCATGGTATCAGGATATTATGGCTATATGTTATGTATTATATAGCATGGTATCAGTATATTGTGGGTATATGTCATGTATTATATACCATGGTATCAGTATATTGTGGCTATATGTCATGTATTATATAGCATGGTATCCGGATATTGTGGCTATATGTCATGTATTATATAGCATGGTATCAGGATATTGTGGGTATATGTCATGTATTATATACCATGGTATCAGTATATTGTGGGTATATGTCATGTATTATATACCATGGTATCAGGATATTGTGGCTATATGTCATGTATTATATAGCATGGTATCAGGATATTGTGGCTATATGTCATGTATTATATAGCATGGTATCAGGATATTGTGGCTATATGTCATGTATTATATAGCATGGTATCAGGTTATTGTGGGTATATGTCATGTATTATATACCATGGTATCAGTATATTGTGGCTATATGTCATGTATTATATAGCATGGTATCCGGATATTGTGGCTATATGTCATGTATTATATAGCATGGTATCAGGATATTGTGGCTATATGTCATGTATTATATACCATGGTATCAGTATATTGTGGCTATATGTCATGTGTTATATAGCATGGTATCCGGATATTGTGGCTATATGTCATGTATTATATACCATGGTATCAGTATATTGTGGCTATATGTCATGTATTATATACCATGGTATCAGTATATTGTGGCTATATGTCATGTATTATATAGCATGGTATCAGTATATTGTGGCTATATGTCATGTATTATATACCATGGTATCCGGATATTGTGGCTATATGTCATGTATTATATACCATGGTATCAGGATATTGTGGCTATATGTCATGTATTATATAGCATGGTATCAGTATATTGTGGGTATATGTCATGTATTATATACCATGGTATCAGTATATTGTTGCTATATGTCATGTATTATATACCATGGTATCAGTATATTGTGGGTATATGTTATGTATTATATACCATGGTATCAGTATATTGTGGCTATATGTCATGTATTATATACCATGGTATCAGTATATTGTGGGTATATGTTATGTATTATATACCATGGTATCAGGATATTGTGGCTATATGTCATGTATTATATACCATGGTATCAGTATATTGTGGCTATATGTCATGTATTATATAGCATGGTATCAGTATATTGTGGCTATATGTCATGTATTATATACCATGGTATCAGGATATTGTGGCTATATGTCATGTATTATATACCATGGTATCCGGATATTGTGGCTATATGTCATGTATTATATACCATGGTATCAGGATATTGTGGCTATATGTCATGTATTATATACCATGGTATCGGATATTGTGGCTATATGTCATGTATTATATACCATGGTATCAGTATATTGTGGCTATATGTCATGTATTATATACCATGGTATCAGTATATTGTGGCTATATGTCATGTATTATATAGCATGGTATCCGGATATTGTGGCTATATGTCATGTATTATATACCATGGTATCAGTATATTGTGGCTATATGTCATGTATTATATACCATGGTATCAGTATATTGTGGCTATATGTCATGTATTATATAGCATGGTATCAGTATATTGTGGCTATATGTCATGTATTATATACCATGGTATCAGGATATTGTGGCTATATGTCATGTATTATATACCATGGTATCCGGATATTGTGGCTATATGTCATGTATTATATACCATGGTATCAGGATATTGTGGCTATATGTCATGTATTATATACCATGGTATCCGGATATTGTGGCTATATGTCATGTATTATATACCATGGTATCAGGATATTGTGGCTATATGTCATGTATTATATACCATGGTATCCGGATATTGTGGCTATATGTCATGTATTATATACCATGGTATCAGGATATTGTGGCTATATGTCATGTATTATATAGCATGGTATCAGTATATTGTGGCTATATGTCATGTATTATATAGCATGGTATCAGGATATTGTGGCTATATGTCATGTATTATATACCATGGTATCAGTATATTGTGGCTATATGTCATGTATTATATACCATGGTATCAGTATATTGTGGGTATATGTCATGTATTATATAGCATGGTATCAGGATATTGTGGCTATATGTCATGTATTATATAGCATGGTATCAGTATATTGTGGGTATATGTCATGTATTATATACCATGGTATCAGGATATTGTGGGTATATGTCATGTATTATATACCATGGTATCAGGATATTGTGGCTATATGTCATGTATTATATAGCATGGTATCAGGATATTGTGGGTATATGTCATGTATTATATAGCATGGTATCAGGATATTGTGGGTATATGTCATGTATTATATACCATGGTATCAGGATATTGTGGGTATATGTCATATAATATATAATATGTTATCAGCATATGGTGGCTATATATTATATACCGTGGTATCAGCATATGG